>JAUTXX010105424.1:0-16501 GCA_032273605.1 Panulirus laevicauda
TTATCCCCTTTGCCTTTGTACAATGGCACTATGCAAGCATTCCACCAATCCTCAGGCACCTCACCATGAGTCATACACACATTAAATAACCTTACCAACCAGTCAACAATACAGTCACTTTGTCCTCCATCTAAATTTCTGTAGTTTGGCACAGTGTAAAGTCCAAACTTTACGTGTTTTGTGTTTTAGTGATTAATTGCAGCTTACAAAAGGTATCATCATATTAAGTTAAGTGAATGTAACATTGTTTTTGGAAAAGCTTTCATGCGTGATTCCCTATCACTTGAGAGTTGAAATACTTGCTGTTGATTTTGAGAAAGCATTCCCCTGAGAAAGAGGTAATGGCGAATTTTAAAGCGTGCCTTCTAAAGTGCTGTTGATAGTAGATAAATATGGTTACTTCATAGTGTGAATAAGATTGGCTGCAGGTTGTATCCATAAATACCTAGCCCATCTCTTTTTTGCACTTTGTGACTATGCGGTATTTTTGAAAATTACGAACATCGGTGTAATGGTATCTGTATGTAATTAAGAGGGAAAGGAATCCCACAGGTACATGGGAATCTAGCAGATATGGTTTCACAAAGTAGAATGTATTTTTTTTAATACTGTAAGAGGGATTTTGCTCTCGGGAAAGTTTTACAGCTTCGTAACATATTTGAACTCTATGTTCTTATCTTCATGTATTTTATAAGTATGAATAAGGTCAACTTTGCAACAGTAGGCATTCTGCTGTACAGAAGAAAACTTAATGAGCTTGCAGTAATTACCTGAAACAGTCCATGAGAATGCTTGGTATGTCTCCGTCCAAGTCTCACCTTCCAGTATTTTTCTTTGCATATTCTGATATTTTTTATTAACAGTCAGCCTGTAACTAAGGTGCACAACACTTTTTTTTACTCAGGTTTTTTTGTTGATTATACTGATATACTCTGTAGGCTTTAGGGCATAGTGTGTATCAATATTGTCAGTTTCTTTTTTTTGTTTTCTTGAGATTTAGCATTCAAAAAATTTTGAATGTCAGACTTTGAGTTATAGCAGGTGCCTGATGCATGATGCCATCATGAAATAAAGGTGATCTCATGATAGTAAAATAAATACTCTATTCCAATTAATATATGTTTTTTTACCCAAACATTGCTAAATATTTCAATCCAGCAGTAGTACGCATGAGTAATGCATGATTCTTTGTACCAAAACTACATTTAGCTTCAGTAGTTGTGATTGCTGGTAGTGGCATTATAGGGTTTTCATTTTTTCCTGAACCATGGAACTATATTTTCATTATAATTGTAACAATGGTACTGAAATCTATTTCACTGTTGATATTTATGTACTGTTTGAAGGATGCATTCTTGAGTGTTTTGTGTAGTAGGATTAGTGTGACCCTACTTTAGAAAGATCAATTACCTTAAGAAAGTTTTCTTAAGGTAATATATTTATTACTCCCAGAAGTTATTTTCTCTATGTCAGCCAATGATAGCAATTGTAAATAAATTAAACAATTTTCAAGTTATTCTTCTTCAACTGGTACCTCCAGAAGAATCCTGTCCCTGAGTTAGAGCAGTGTTTTAGTCAGTGCCTGTTGTTCTATTGTGAATTGTCATTGTGGAGAACAGTATCACATTGACTAAGCAAGAATCATATCATAGTATATGCTTAGTCAGTTCCTTGGATGTTAAGTCATATTCAGCAGAATAAAAGAATATTGGTTTGGTTCTTAAAAGATATAATTGCACAGTAGGGAAGAAATATTTTGTGACTAGCAGGTAGGAGTTTTTTCCTTCTCAGCCTTAAGATCAGTAGCCCCCAGTAGTAAGTGAAACATTACTAATGAGGTTTGTAAGTGTAAAATACACAAACACTCATTATTGGTCTATGGATGAACACTTAATACCTGTACAAAAGCAGTAGGCTTTTAACTACCATTTTTTTTTTATAATCAAATGCTTATCATAACTTGAAAGAAAATTATTTTGCCTCCCTTCCCCTCCAGTATTGGACAAAATCTTCCATCAAGGCCATGCCTTAATTGAAAAATTAAAAGGGTTAATGAGAGGGAGAAAGTATTGTTGCAGAAAAGTATTCCAAGAATTTAGGAGTAAGTGAAAACTTGCCTTTTAGAAAGGGCCATGTTGTGGGTCTTAGGGGTGGATATGAGAGGATCGAGTTCCAAAGCTTCAAGGTGTAGGAAAAGCCGTTATCAAAGCAGCCACATGGTAATTGTGTAATACAAAGCTTGCTGAGGAGTATGTGGAGTAGCGGAAGAGTGAAACAATATTGTGGTTGGTATAGGACAAATGGTTCAAGGTGAGATGATCTTGGGAGAATTAATGTCAGACTGCTTTAGACTTGGTTCTGTTTAGTATGAATGTAGAGCTAGAAGCACCCCAAATGTAAGTGTAGAACTCCACAGAAGGATTTATCATTCCTTCACATAAATGGAGGAACTGTTCAACAGAAAAGAAATTTTCATGTATGAACAGGACTTCCAGTTTCTTAGAGGCAGACTTAGCTGCATAATGTGAGGTTTCTGAGATAGGTCAGATGTTACCGTGATACCAGATGTGTTCATTGTGTTGAGTGGTGGAATTATAGATCCATCAAAAGTGACAGTAAAGTTGTGTTTTTTTTTTCAGAGAGAGATGAGCACAAATTTGGCTTTGGGGGCATTAAACTCAACTAGGTTTCATCTACCGTATTGAGATATCTTGTCGAGATATCTTGTGGTAGTTGAGTTGAGATGAAATACAGATTGAACTAGAGAGGATGGAGCAGATATGATGAAAGCAGAGGAATTCAGTGTTGTCACCAGCATACAAGTGCACTTTTTTTTTTTGAAGAAAGGGAATCATTTATAAAAAGGAGAGAAGAAAGAACCTTGAGGAACACTGCTTATGAAAAGGAAAAGGGGAGAGGTTGACCCATTAACAACTATGGAGATGAATTGGCTGGAGAAGAAGCTAGATGTGAGGGAGGGAAGCCAAAATAGAGAAGGTGTTGGAGACGAGAACCTGATGCCACACCCTATCCAAAGCTTTGAATATATCAAGGGCAACCCCACAGGATTCACCAAAATATTTCAAGAGATGATGACCAGACATTAGTAAGACAGGAAAGGATATCAATAGTGGATCTTGTTATACTAAAAGCCATATTGATGATCGGAGAGAAGACTGTGAGATTCAAGATGTTTGAGGATATTTGCAGAGGGATTCAAAGACTTTGGCAGTAGTAAAATTCATTGCAGCTGGGTGATAGTTACAGGGGTTAAAGCAGTTATATCTTCTTTGGGATGGGATGTACCAATACATTATTTGAAGAAGGATATGTTTTTTGTGTAAAGAGGAATAGAGGAGACGAACAAACTCAAGTGTAAGTTTGAAAGCACAGTTTTTCAATACAAGGAGATAATGCCATCTGGTCTATAAGCCTTGCTTGTGTCTAGAGAGAGAAGTGTTTTTGGACAATCTGAAAAGAGATTACAGGAAGGGGCATACAATTAGTGAAAGGAGCATCAGGAGGTGAAGGAATTTTAAAGTCATCTAAGGTAATTACAGGAGAAACAAGAACCAAAGAGAATTGCACTTTTATCAGTACAGGAAAGTGAATGAAATGCAGTGCAGCAGTTATTGTTATAGATGCCCTTGGCTAAAGACTGATCAGTAAATGAAGTTTCCAGGAGAGGTTTCATTTTGTTAGGGATCCTTGATTGGATGGAGCACAGATAATAGTTTCTGGAAGTGCTGAATAATTTATTGAAGTGATAGGGCTTTCCAACAGGTTCTACTGCCTTAACAGGGGAGGACTGTTTAGCTTGTCCCTTCAGATTTCCTCCACTGTCGGAGTACACAGTTCAGTCTCCTGACTCAAAACAGAGTTTCTAAGCCTTAGTTTGTATTTACTCACCCCTGAATATGTATGTTTAAGCCTTGGATAAGTTAGGAAAATTACTTGTTTGGGACCCAATGGATAGGCAAGGGTTAGGAATTGTGTATTTCTGTTAGCAATTAATATGTTACACAGTTGTGCCACAGATGGAATCAGAGCTGCAGTAAGAGCAAGTTTCATGCTGTTTTGAGGTTTGTACTTTGATTTTGTAAATGTTACACTCTTTTGATTGTCACAAAATTATGTCTGTTTTAAAATGAATATTAACATACCACTTCTGTAAATCAACTTTTTGTTTATTTCACTAAAGCTGATCATGAGAAATATCTTCAATATTTTTGATGTGTTGTACACATGTGTGTATTTTAGTCATTATCATTGAATAACCATATTGATAGTACTTCAGAGACCTAGAAAATGTATTGGCTAACAGCATAAAGCAAATCACTCTTGATAGTCTTATTAATACTATGCTTAATGAAAAGTGTGATAGTCAAGCCTATTTTGATAGACATTGAACTTCCCAAATGTTACTTTTTCTCATTTTCCTTATAAATTGAAATGAGTTTCTATAGGGTAAAATTTTTAGTTGAAACCTTTCTTAATATGCATGTAGAGAATTCTTTCTGTTAACAGACCTCTTCTGAGGTAGCTAAATAGGAACTTAAACTTACAAGGGAAGGACATTTATTGCTTCTCTCCTGCACATAACCCACATTTGTTAGATATGTTGCAGTTAGAAATCATGTTATTACAGGGCGTGGGGAAACAAAAGTTGAGAACTGATGCAATGATAGGTCATAATTTTATGATTTTTTTTGCTTTATTGTGGATATTGGCATAGGTGGTTCATTTATCATGTTTACTCTTAGCATGTGGTTTACATGTGTATTCAAGTTCAGTTGATATGCTTCTTGATATGTTTCTTGAATCTGAATTTCTGTAATGTGTGTTTTTGTAATTGTCCTCAGCTGCATGAAGTTGCATACCTCACAAAAAAAAAAGTCCATTGATGCATGTTAAGAAGTAGGTTGATGTGTGCATGAAGATTCCTCAAATACATCACTGTCTTATCCCAAAGTGGATGCCTGGGTTGTGGCATTGCTAAAACTTACTGTGAATGTCAGTATGTTCCTTGTAGATAGTTTTATGTTGCATTGTCTGGGAAGCAAAAGATGCTTATATGCATCATCCATGTTCAGATAAGACTTGCCATTCCAAGTCTTGCCTACTGAGGATATGCATAAATCTTCTTGCTCCATGATATCTCATGTACATGGAATTAGAATCTTTCTGTTTCATTGTGGATTTCTTGATAACTGCTGCTATGCAGTGTTTTTCTATCATATTATTCTTGTCATTAGGTGCATTCTTGATAATGACTTTAGGAAATAACTTTTCTCATTAATGAATTATTTGCTTTGTAGGAAATTACTGTATATTGTCAGTCATCAAGAACTGACTCTTGACAGTGAAGATCAGAAGCAATGTTTGAAGCCCTTTAGAATTACTGTTTTGTGCATTTTTCTAACATGTCTTTTCATGTGTCATGTACTTATGTTTTTGTATGTGTGAAATGTTTTTAACTTGGCATTTGTTTGCTTAAGGTGTCTCTTTGCTAGAGCTCTATTTATTGTGTGTTAGTTTTGCAGTTTTTGTTTTTGTGAAGAAAATTCATTCGTTATCAACTTTATTGGGATGTATTTTTGTCACAAAGGTCAGTTTGATTTCCTCTTAAGTTAAGAGTTAAAATGGAAGGAGTGATCAAGCTGTCTTGCATCTAATGCAGAATGTATTGGTTGATTATTTTATTAGTTATGTATTTCAATCACTCACATGAAAGTGCAGCTTGGCAAAGTTGTTGCACCATTGATAGATAAAGGTTGTGTGTATACTAGGATGATTTGATGGCTCAGCAGTAAATGTAGACGCATTTTAGAAATATGATTACAACGACTAAATTGCCTCAGCTTCATTTTCATACTGAACAAAAACTCTGTACCTTATGTACCTATGTATTTGTCAGTCTTGTATATTTGTCAACCCCAAACATGTACCTCATGTATAAGGCAAGCCCAGATTTTGAGAGAAGTAGAGCAACATTTGAGAACTAAACTGCTGGGTATTGTCTTGTCCATAAGTTTTCTGGTACAGAGGTGATGTTTTTACATAGTAATGACTTGTTTTTCTTGTTTGATGGTGTACAGTGTCACCCCAAAATAGTATTAGCACAAGTTATTTATGGTACCAGTTTGCCTGGTACAATCACATTTATCTTTGAAATGAATGAATGTTAACATAATACAGCAAAAGAGGACAACAATGGGTTGAATGACAAATTTTCACTCCAAGAAATCAGACTGTAAAGAGGTCATTGAAAGGATTCTAACCCAAATAGGAATGAGATCTTCGGAGACAATATCCTAGTTTCAAACAAAAATATGCAGTGAGAGGCTAGACCAGATAATCATTAAGCAGATTCCAAAGACTAAGGAAACTGGTACAAAATGGAAAATACTAGATGACAGAAAACTGTGGATCGATAGAAGGGCATCAGAAAGGATGATACATATAGCAGTGAAAGAAGCAAGAATGAAAGAGTTGAATGAGAAATAAAGAATGCAGATGTTGAGATCATGAAATCCCCTAACTTGGCAAAATGGTAGGAGCAACAGATAGATATATTAAGTAGGAATGTTAGGCAGGATCAGTAGGTAGAAGTAGTAGGTAGGAACATTAGATTGGATCTATAGGTAGAATTAGTAAGCAGGAACATTACGTAGACACTTTTGGAAGTAGATGGTAGGATTATTAGGTAGGAGCCTCTGGAAACACTGTTGGAGTTGCTCTTTGCCAGTGGCCTGTTAAGGGTGAGGCACTAAAGGCTATATCCCACTCATAGAACATACCTTGGATATTTGGACTACTGCAGTGGAAGTTAAAGAGCTTTGGAACCTCTTCCTCCATTTGTTTGCCCTAACAAACATAACCTGTCCCTTTTATGTAGGGAAACTTTCCATTTTCCAAAAAATGCTTGGAATTTTTTTTTATTTTCTTTTTCTTATACCTCCTTTTTTCATTCAAAGTTCAGCTTTGGCATTTACCGTTGACCATGACTTAAATTTTGTCATAAACAAAAATGTTTGATAGTACTGTCGTATACATCTCTGACAACAGTGCCCTTTTAGTATCCCCAACATCTTTTCTTGTACGATATTATTATATGACTCCAGGACCCATTTGATAAAGGGGTCATGGGGCTATAACCTCTTGGGGCCTCTGGAGCTCTAAGGATGCAACTCCATTCAGTAGCAGGGACAGGATGGACTCCTTTGAAGTGGGAAGTTCTTTTATGAGTGTATTCTATTTCAGCAACTGATGAAGATTCAGCCTCACCAAAGGTGACTTTTCGCTTGTGGTGTAACCTCAAGCAGATGGAATCCGGTAACACCACATCTTTTCTGTGATGGTATTATTAGAATTCCTTAAAAATGGTTGTCAACGAATAGTTAAATTCAGATTTTGATATGACCTCACCATAAAGTCCTGTAATTTAGCTTAAGCTCGGTAATTCTGTGTAGATAAGCTGTCCTAGTAACCTAAGAACTGGCTTTGCAGGCTCACCGAAACTGCTCGGCTGCTGAAGAATGTTTTCCGACGCACCACTACACGTGTCAACCTGGAAGTAGAGCTTGCTCGTAAGTTCCTGGTCCTACCATTCCCCAAGCTTGACAATAGTTGTTGCTCATTCATTTGATAAGTTGTATTAGTGTTGAAGATAGGTCTTTAATCCCTTACAGTAACCTTGATAAATGCTGTAATGCATGGACTTCATATGTAGAATAGTTCCTCTTTAGAATCCTGTAAATGCACCACATGTTTATCATCTGTTAAGAAGTGCACACTTTCAAGTAATGTTTTGTAGCAGTTACAGAAATTGCTACTTTTTCTTATGCCAAACTGGTCACCCAGGTAAACTGCAAATATGTGAACTATCATACTTTTCTCTTTTGTGTTGTGGAATTTTTATTCCCTGTAATCATTGATGCAAGTATTATGTGTATCTATCCAGTGTTCTGTAAATATTGATGCTGTTTATAATTACCAAAAAGATATGTACTGTTCCATCATTACTGCTATGTGCTTAGCGACATAGAAAACACTTTTTTATCAAAGTATATATACTAGGATCTTGTTTAGCACTCAAAGATACATTCCTGTACAAGGGAGCACTAAATATATAGGCTCTAAATGAGGTCATTATAGCACTGTATATACAGGGATATGTTCCTGGCAGCATTCTTTCTTACGTATGAACAATATATGAGAGCTTCATTGCGGTATCAGTAATAATTCTAAATGAAAATGCTTGGTAAATGTATTACAGTGAAACCCCATCCTTGTGGAGTAACTAGAGGGAAAGGCAGTCCATTAGAAACCAAATTCTGTTACATCCAAAAAAATTTATCCCAAGGACAAAACAAATTTACAAATCAGTGTGTGCACTGTAAAGTTACCTTGATCCAGTGATGATGTTGTAGCCTACATTCAGATGACATCCACCCACCCCAGTTTGCTGTGAAAAATTGATTCAAGAATCGAAAGTGATACTTACTCTTGACATTTTGGTATCATTTGGATCACTGACACTTACGGGCCTTTTTCCATACATCATGGATCTAAAATGCTATCCAATATAGGACAAATCGAAGTTCTAAGGTGGATGACCAAATGATGGTGGCAGTGCTCAAAACAGAAGGTGAGTGCTCATTATCCCAGAGCAAATGATGCTTACTGGTCAGGCTACAGTAAACAAAGGTGACAGTGGGTGTGTTTTATCAGTTAGTGCTATGGTGTTTTCACTCATGAGCATTTTTTACAATTTTAGATTTTCTTGATATTTTCAGTTTCTTGGTAAAAATTTTTTCTCTAGGACAAAGAGTGTTACTATGATGAAGATGGTGAATATGTTATTTTATAAATAATGATTTTTTTTTTATTGTCATTAAGTACTAAGGCAACATTTTGGTCATATTGCCATAATAATTACACAAAAGTTAATCAGAAACAGAGTGACCAGTGCTTGGTAAACATAATTGTGCAGCATTAAAACTTATATGTGCTTTTTAAATCATTTTAGATTTTTTTTAGTAAATATTTTTTCCAGAATGAAAAGCATTGTACAGGGCACCCAAGCTTAAGCAGGGTGTTTGTCTATTGCCAATAGTAATGGAACATTTTTCAGCTTTAGATTCTCATTTTTTAGAAGAAGGCATAGAAAGAAAATGTGAACAGAGAAACTGAAAAACTTTTTATGGGTGTAATAAAACTCACTAATGTGGAAGAGACAAAAATCCAGTGATATTAAGTGAGATGGATTTGATAATGGTTTAAAAGTATGTGGAAATTCATATGACCAGTTACATGGATTGAAAGTTGCTTTATTCTCTTACAAATGATAGTAAATATGTAAGTTGTAGCACTATTAAAAAAGATTATTTTCCCTCTAGATTTAGTTTGTCATGCAAGCAGTGAGAGATAACCCAAATGTCAGGGGATTAGAGACCTCTTAATCCCCACCGTACTAGTGAGGTAAATGCCTCTCATCTTCAGTTAACCACCTAAGAGGTAACAGTCTGGATTCTACCACTGGTGTAGTAGCCTTCAGCACTTAGATGAGGTTCCTGGTCCTTCATAGGAACATAGGACACTATCTCTACAAATCCTGAAGTCATCGATGGGGATATGAAGACAGACTGGTGTTCCTTTTGTATCATGGCTCAGTTAGTTTATTAATGATGAATTAGTCTACATCTAGAAGGGTTGTAATATATAGATTGTTTTCATCATTATGGATCCCATGATCATATGAATCATGTGTTGTAAATACGTGAAAGAAGCGCTTCACCACAGTACTAGAATACCAAAATACTATAATTCTTATCAACTCATGGCTGTTCTTTTGGGTTAACACAAGGAATGTTAAGGTGTCTTGCTTGGGTACACCAGTTGAATTTAATAGTTAGCAGATAACCTCGGTGTGCATTTCCTTGTAGCAGATGAAAAGGAAGTTTCCTTTTTGATACTGTATTACCAGGTTTTGTTTGAGAACTTGTCATTTTTGCACTTCATCATTTTATGAGCAATTGAAACCCATGTCATAAGGATTATTATGTTTCTTACCAAAAATCTTCCCAGTCTAACTCATATGTATGGATTGCACCTGATAAAACTCAACTTGCCAACAATATGCCACAATGTGTTATGAGAAAATCTAGATGATATATGATGAAAAAAGGTACTAAAAAAGATGATGATAGAGCTGATGCTGTTGTTTGAGTGAAATGGAGTAGACTGAGGGTTACTGGGAGGTAGAGGTAGATGAAATAGGCTTGGATATGTCACCTCTCAACTAATTCAGCAACTTTTGCCATATTACAGATAATGCAGACAAAATTTTATGAATGCTTACCAAACACCTTTGTAGTAAGAGCTTAAGTTTTGCATCTCTACCTGGAGACAGTGTCATCATCAGTGAATGGAGGATGTTGATTTCTCAGAGTGCAGACCTCAGTCAAGTTACACTATTTCTACCTATCAGGTGGTTAATGAAGGATGACAGGCAGTTTACTTTATGACTAATGTAGGGGTTAAGAAGGCTTTGACCCCCAGAGGGCTAAGATATCTCTCATGGCTCATGGGACATTTCCATGAAGAGAAAGAGTTTATCATCCCTCAAAACTTACATATCTCACTTACAAACAGAGCTGTGTGAGTTTTGAGAAAGCTATTTTTTCAGAAGCTGATTAAGATACTTTTGTCTCAGAAAAATTGACTGTATCCTTGAGGATTCATCCTCTTTGACCATTATAAAATGTAGGCCAGCAGATGCTTTTTCACAGATTCAATGACAATACAAAATGACCACACAAAAATCCATCCAGGCCTACAACGTCATGATGTGGAGGTGAGGTGGCATTGAATAAACTCTCATCCACATTCATATACTACTGTTGTTTGGACCTACAGGCTATTGCTCATCAGCTTACATTGTGTGTTACTTCTCTGGCCTTTTGAGGGGTCAGATGGGTTTCACTATCTTTTATCTGATGAGTGTTGATGGTCTAATAGATCTTTGTATTCTTAACCTGCTGAGGGTATGTAGAACTCACGGTGTCTATGTAAACCCAATAGAGCACAAAACTTTCACAGTGAGCTGGAGATTGAGATAATGGCACTGGGTAGTAACACATTTGAAGATTGTGGGTTTGTTGACCTCAGTGCTGAGGAGACATAGAAAGTCTTTCTTTGTGTGGGGCATTTTATAAAATTTGACGGAGAAAAGCATGATGATGAATCTGCTGTCCAAAGTGACATATTGCAGAATAAGGAAGTGGCCTATACATCTGGATACTTAGCCCATATATTGTGTTTTCGTTAGGGCAGAGGGCCATGAATCAGATGTGAATGCATTAAATTAGACAGGTGGTATTGTCAAAGGGGACAAATGCATAAAGATCTGGGTAATATATACTAATGAGTGGATGATAATCTAATGGAATTTAACAGAAAGAAATTTGAACAGAGAAATCATGGGGCAACTAACGATATTATGACTCCTACATGCAGGGACCCTACAGGAAAGAAATAGAGTGATCATCAGGGATTTTGGAGTTAGTATAAATGACAAACTTGAATTCAAGAAGCACATTGAAAAGATAACCAGTAGTACTTTCAGACCAGATGATAAGTGGAATGATACTAAGAGCATTGGCAACAAGAGACAGAAAATTGATGATAGCAATTTTTAATATTTTTAAAAAGTAAAACTGAATACTGCTTATAAAAATGAACAGGATAGAAAAAGTACAGAAACATTTCGTAAGTAGTATCATTGGTCTAGAGCATATGAATGGCCATAAGATATTAAAATGTCTGGAAATGAACCATCTGAAACAATAAAGAGGTAGTGAAAGTATTTGGTAAGCACTGCTTAGCACAAATAGAAGGAATAGAGAGCAAAGTTTTACTCCTGAAAGCAACCCATCAAGGAAGATGTGGAAAGATTAAGTCAAGTGTAACTCCTGGTGATATGCCAGAAAGATAGGCAAAAATGCGTGATTGCCAAGGAGGAAGCTGGAACATTTATTTGATTTGGTACCTGGAGAACAAAAAAACATACATGGATTGACTACAGAGACATTCCAAAGAATATTGGACTTATGATTGAAAACAGTACCAGATAGACACCAAATTGACGACTGTACCAAAGGAGTGGCCACTGATTAAAAATAACTCTGTACAACAAGCAAAATGAATGATGGGAAGAGGAGAGGCAGTGGAGAGAAAGAGTGTTATTCAGCATACAAGTTGAATGGTGAGTGCTAATCGCCATCCTTGTCCATAACTTTCTTTGAGGTTAGTTTGATGGAGTGGAACTGACCATTATTTCATGGTTAAGCACTGAGCCTTCGACTCTTGGTGCTAAGGAGGAAAATGAGGCTACTTGTGTCCTTGTTTATGCTTGTTGGTTGGCTTGGGAAAATTTCTTTTAATTTTGTGTTGGAAATAGTCTAGGGCTCTCATCCTTTTGGACTTATTGTCACAATTGAAATGGAATTACACTGTTTATGGAAAAAGCATTTCATAACTTGTTTTGTTCGCACAATTAAAAGTGATGATAGATTACAGGGCATAGAATAGTTTTTCATTATCATTCTTTGATAGCTATTAGTGCTGCATAAAAGTTTTAGGTCTAGTTATGAAATAATGGACTGGGGGTACATGGACTTGGCTTGTTTTATCATTGAAAAACAATATTTACACATATTTGTATAATTTTCTTCAGGGAAAATGATTAGTGTCTTGTAAACTTTCCACAACTTTGGCTGTCTTTGATCATTACAATAATATGCAACAAGTATTAAGTAATTTTTACTTCGCAGTATGCTGAAAACAATATCATAATGGCTTGTCACCTTTAATTATTTATATGTATTATCATGGGCTAGTTATTGTCAGTCATTGATTTTGATAACGTTAAAGATTAGGAAGAAGGAGAGAGGAATGGATGCTGTAAGAAAATTTTTTAGAGCCAGAGATATATCATATCAGGAAGCCAGAGGAATAGTTTTGGATTGGATATAATAGAAACAGTTTCTGAATAGAGAAGAATGAATGGAGGTATGTACTGATTTCACTTGACATGTAATTTTAGTGTGGAAAGGGAAAAGTAAAAAATGGTTATATAAGTGTGCAAGTTCATCATTACTTAAAGCATTGGGCTTTGGCTGAGGATGTGAGTGATTTGCAAGGCTGTATGTACCTGATCCACATCGTATGTGGGCATGGAGTTGATGATAATAAGAAGGTAGAGTATTTAATGTAACAACATTTTTCAAGTGTATTTGGTGTATTCACGTCACACAGAATGCTTACATGTTTGTTCGTAAGATTAGAATGGATGTAATATTAGGAGGTTCCAGATCGCAGATCTGTAATTTTTTTTATGTTCCTGTTGTCTCATTCATCTTTTATGTTATCCATTCATAAATATTTGCATTTTCAGGATCACATATCACACATAACAAGATCAGTCAGTATTAGATACCACAAAAACAAATAGTGTTGATAGGAAGAGTGATGATGCTCTAGCAGGAGGATTTAGTCTGTGTCTGGTAATACATATAAGGCCATTTCTTACATTTTAAGCAGGTAGGGTCTTTCTGAAACTTTTCCTGTCTACATTTTGTGTATATGGCGCTACATGATAATGTTAGTGAACGAGTGGCAGTTTACCATTTCTAGAAAATTTTATGCATGAGAGTTCTATTTTATATTTTCTTTATAACCATTTTGCTGCATTGAGGCTGCTTTAGTTTTGTATTTATTTGGCAACATTTTTCATACATGAGGAATATCCTTTGGCAGATCTGATAAAAATTTTAAAAGTTCAGGAATAACTTTCTCAACAAAATTTTCAGAACATATAAATGACTTGTGATAGCTGACATTTGGCCTTAATCTGTTGTACTAGGTGCTGTGAGGGCCACCACCCAGGATAAGAAGGGGTCAGATGGCTCCATCCCCTACCCTGCCTGGAGCTAATGTCCAGACTGCATTGGTAGCAGTGTGCTTTTCTTTTTCTTCTTGCTTGATCCACCAGTGTATTCAAGGCAGTTGCACACATAGGCCTCGAAATACAGGATTGATTTAGGGATGGGTCATTTACTAAAATTTTCTGCAAAGTTCTTGCATATCAGAGCATTTATATTATCAGGTCAAACTCATCAGAATGATATGAATATCATTAGAATGGGAATTCATGTAGGACGAGAATCAGGCTGCATAGTTTAGATTGTTTGTTATAGGACTATGCCGAGAATGTGGATTAGAGATTGGATTAAGAGTGATGGAACCCATAGTTTTACTATATACTTTTGAGATTTGTAGGTAGTAGTTGGTAGGCAGCCAATGACCAAGGAGGTATATTACCAGTACTACCTGCCTGGGTATCATGAGGGTTACTGACAGCTGCATAGTGAGCCAACACTTCATTGTTTGTCAAGTTGCACTCCTCTTACCAAGGTAGTTGTCTTTTTTTCTGCCTCACTGACATATGGACCACTAGCATTCTATCCTCAAATATACAATTTCTTTCTGTCACACATAACGCTTGACAACACTTAAGTCACGCAGCTCATTCTTTGTAACTGGATTTTCCTGCAGTAAGCGCTATGTGCTAGCCTTCCCTTTTGGCAAAATTGTAGGAGCAGTAGATAGAGGTAGTAGGTAGGAACATTTAGGCAGGAGCAACAGGTAGAAGTAGTAGGTATGAACATTGGGCAGGAACAATAGGTAGAAGTAGTCAGTAGGAACATTAGGTAAAGGAGCCTTTGCTAATGCTGCACTAGAATTGTTTTCTGCCAGTGGCCTGTTAAGGGTGAGGCACTAAAGGCTGAAAAGTGCCACAGGAACTCACCAGTTACGGAAACTGTATTTCCATGGCCACCACTTTTGAGGGAGTTCCAGGAGGGAACAACCATCAAAGATATAGATAGATAGATGGATAAATATATCAGATTTAACATTTGCTATTCATAACGTTGACATGTTATGTAAACTTTTCTTTTATATAATACACAGTAATTGAGAGTACTTACCTACTTAAGATACGAGTACCAAAGACAAGATTTTGCCATGATCAAAGGGCTAGAGCATAGTGCTTATTGCTTGTCTTGCTTATTTGATAACAGTGTTTCTCTTGACAATCGATCCTTTACTCACCATTTGTCTTGCTTGTTGCGTAATGCTGTTTTCCTTTTTCAGCTGTGCCTTTAGTGTAGTTATCTATTTGAGGTTCATCTGGATTTGTCTTCAATCATAAGTCTGATTTTCATTTGAATGTTTCTGTAGTCACTTGATATATGTTTTTTAGGGTTCCTGGTATTGCATTTCATAATCATTCCAGCTTCCAAATCAGGCATTCTTATATTTTTTGTGGTATTATTTCATTATGATCCCAGGTAGTATACTTGATTTAATGAATTGCTTATCAATAGACTCCCATAAAGTTTTATTTTGCCCATTTGTAATTTTTCTTAGTTTTGATAGAAAGGTAGACTGGATACAAACACAGAAAGGCAGACAGACTTGTGATGAGGGAGAGTCATGATAAAAGTAATAGAATGTCAAAAATCAGTGGCATTATAATGGGAAAATACTACAGGGGCTCTCAATTTATGCATATTTGATTTACGCCATTTGTAGAGTAATGCATATGGTCCATTTACTCCATTATTGTAATTTACATGGGCCTGAGTCTAGAATAACATGGTTATCAGTGGTGTGGCATTGTCAGAGCCATGTGAGAAGCTCACATATGCTGAGTGTGGATACAGCATCAAGTATATTGCATGGGTTTTGCCACCTGAATTGTGCCACTAATGCGACTTTTAAGGTCTTCTGGTACCAGTGGTGCTAAGAAGCATAAGGCCATCTTCATTGAGCTTAAAATTGATGTGCTCAGATGTTATGAGAGGTGAATGAACAGCTGATATTAAGCTGTGCCCTTGGACTTAGCGAATCTTCTTTACAGACTATTTGTGATAGTGTGGAGAAGATCAAGGTGAGTGCCAATTGTGGAACATCAGTCATTGCATCTGAGATCTCATATTCCCAAACTTTGATTATGGAGAGGATGGAAAAATTGTAAATTATAGTGCTTTATATTTCCTGGTATATCTATGCTGAAATATTTCTCTGGTAAAATATTTGGTGCTCTTTTATTAATAATGAAACCCCCTAATCTCCATCATTTGATTTATATGACCATTTTCAGGGAAGTAATCATTGCATAAATTGAGAGATCCTTGTACATAATTCGTGTGTGAAAACTACCTGATAAAAAACAAAGATTGTGCTATTGAAGGGATGGGTACTCTATAACCCTGATATGTTTATCAAGCTTGTTATTTCTTTAAAGTAGGGAACCCTGGAAAGGTTTTGATACATTAGGATCTTAGTTTTTCAAGTGTAGAGAATATGGGGATAAAGGCTGTCCATCAGTTTGTATTTGTCTCATGTATTTGTATATGTGTCTGTCCATTTA
>JAUTXX010105535.1:0-27700 GCA_032273605.1 Panulirus laevicauda
GGCAAGTATGGATATGTACATGTGTCTATACATACGAATATGTCTGTGTATGTATATGTATGTATACGTTGAAATGTATATGTATGTATACGATGAAATGTATGTGTATGTATATGTGCGTGTGTGAGTGTTTATGTATATACATGTGTATGTGGGAGGGTGGGGCCATTCCTTGTCTGTTCCCTTGCGCTACCTCGCTAACGTGGGAGACGGTGGTTAAGTATAACAAAAATAAATAATATATGACTTCCCGCAGGCCACATGTATAAGGTGAATGAAACCATTAATCGCGATTTACGAATTAAAAAAATAATTTCCAATCAGTTCCCTGGAGTAAGTTTCAATCATATTTCATCATACATTACCATAATTTTCCTAGAATCCTTTTCCAAACTCGCCTTACTTCTTCATCCACTGACCTCTATCCAAAATATCTTATCATTCTGCCTCTAACTCTACTTAGTATCCTAGGTCCCCATTAATTAATTATCTTAATTAGTTTTCTAATCTTCACATTACATAAAAAAGTTATTGTATTGTATGAAATGAAGAATTATGATATATGACCTATACTGTACGATATATATTACGGTATAATGATACTGTTGCATCACGTTGAATAAAGTGATAACTCATAATTGATAATTAACCTCAGTTATACGGTGGCTATATTTAATCAAGCAGCTGTAATGAAATGAGGATAATCCATACATGACTTACAAATATACATAAAAACTCGAAACGTGTATAATTTATGAGAATCTTCCATAAACAAACAATATAAATTAAGTTATCAAGTAGGAAGATGCTACACACACACACACACACACTTATAAAGGTTAAGTAGATGTACCATATAATCCCAAGTATTTCACTTAAGTAACGGTAGTAAATGATGGTAGTATAGGGGAACAGGAAACCATAGACGAAAATGATCTAAAATATGGCAGCAATGAAGGGATTTTCCTATAAGACGTGGCATTCAAGATAAATTTCTTTTCTTACATATGTCATGAAGATAGGACTACACCACTCAATCCATATACATTCTACATCATCCCTAGGTTTTAATACAACCTACTAGAGGTGTCTATAACGACCTGGAGGGTGGTATAGGGGTGAAAATTGATAAAAACTGGACTTTAAATTGGGCTCAAGGTACGGTAGTTGGCGAAGCGGCCGAGAGATGGCGGGGTGGTCGGTGTGTTGTCATTGATGCCGTCGTCAGCTGTGCGCCCGAGGGGGGTCATCTCCTCCTCCTCCTCCTGAAGTCGACTTATATATATATATTTCCCCTCCTTTCCTCCCCTTTTAACCCCCCGTCACCCTCCACACTCGTGAGTAGATGAGGGAGAGTAGAGATAGATATAGAGGGAGGGTAGAGTAGAGTAGAGGAGGTGTGGAGTGGGTCAAGGTGAAGTGTGTGTGTGTGTGTGTGTGTGTGTGTATAGTAGTGAGGCTGGTGTTTGTTTACGTGTGTGTGTGTCAGTGGTGGTATATATGGGAGGTTCAGTGCACCTAGGTTACCCTATGAGGCCATCTAGCTCTAGGGTCATTCCCTACCCTAGGGTTCCTTCTCAGGAGGGAAATGCTGGTTAAATATCCCACATAACGCGGGATTCAGTGATGATATACTGACATGTTTACCTGGACGGGTGTATTTAATCCCTTTATATCCATAGGAGGAGATTTAGTTTATTATAACCCCTAAAGACCTATCAGAAATACTCTAGGAGTATTGGTTTTTCCCATAGACCTTGTGGTATAATTGACCCATTGAAATACATACTCCTGCCACCAGACACAGCTATTATGCCGTGTAATAATTCGTTTATTGATATCTAAGCTACTTACAAGTGTAATATAACGTGTCTGTGTATCAGGTCATTGAAAATCCACATTAAGGCTGGGTCTCTCCGCTTGAAGGCCATATTGTGACGTTTCTCTGTCAGAATTTTGTATCGAGTATGTCTCATCCTATTTTCTATCAATTAATAGATCCAAAATGTCCATCCAAGTTTACTTTTAGCTCTAAGTCACTTTTAGTTTTTGTTAACGAGTGATTTCGTTCATAAATACTGGTATAGTCTTGACAAAATATAAGGACGGTTTTGGAGCATGATTCTGAATATTATACATTATTCTCCAATGGATAATCAAAATGTAATATCAGTGAACATTATTCTATACTGAACAATACACTGTAATATCAGTGAAGATTATGTTCAATATGGTAAATGTGAGGTTAATTAATGTAGAAATAGGTATTATTAATACACCTGTTGAAACTCGACAGAATCTATGAAAAGTTCGCTTCACCTCCCAAGCAATCACAATTTATCTTAATGGTCAAGATTCTAGTGGAAATATACATCACACGCTGATTGAACATCGTGCACATACTGCCATATGTCCAAAACAGATGACAAATCCCAGCGTCCTTGCAATCCAAAGCCTTTCTCTAAATTGTAGCAACTTCGTAAGGTTTTCATAGGTTCTTTTGATATTCATTATGTACTTTTACATTACTTAGTGCCAAATATTCCCTTATACACATAACTTTCAGTATTTGATATCAAGGAATAAGATATAATGCTTCAAATCAAGCTCCAAAACTGCCGTCTTTCAGTACATAATCACAATACATTTCAAGTGAATAGTGATGTGAATCTCAACTAGAATTTTTAAATAGTGTACCTTTCTCACTGTAAATGATAGATTTTTGTAGATATTTTATCAATGGTACTGAGGTTTCTTGAAGTATATCAGATCTCCATTGTCTCAATTTGCTGTACTGACTCAAGATCCATCAGATGATCCGGGATCATCCTGGATATATACGGAATTTTTTAAACTGGTACGATTCGTTCATCTCTCCTAAGATAACTGCCCTGTTTCAGATGGTGACCAAGTTAAGAGTTTATGAGGGACAGCCAGAGAGATGAGCAGAGGTTATGGCCAGCAGGTGAGTGCATGTTGTGCCCAATGAGTAACTGGAAGGCGTGTTACTTCCTTCTTTAGTTATGCACAGATACCCATAAGACAACTTTCCATTTCTTTGTACAGGTTCCTGTGCTCATATTCCCTATGCATTCATTTTGTGAAAATATTACTGCTTTATTGTTCTGAAGTGTTTGAATTTTCATAACATTGCTATCCTTTGTTTCATTCATTCACATTGTTAATTTAATACATTTGAGTTATTGCCACAATAAATAAGCAATATGGGAGGGAAAAGTGATCCTTCCTTTAAGGGCAGATGATGAGTAAACCATTATATAAAGCTAACATTGTGCCCATCGGCCTCTCTTGTAGGAAGAAATACCTTTCATGAGCTCTACACTATTCTTTGAGAGACAAGATCGTACATCTGGAAAGTGAAGTATCACCTCTCACTTGAGAATTTGAGAACATAAATTGTTGTTGGTCTTTTATCCTAAGTACACCCAGCTGGAGCACCATTTTATCAGCGTAGTTGACGGCAGTTTCAACCTTGGATAACCTGATTAATGTGCATGATATTGCCGAGACTCTCTCAGTATGCAGTGTAACTGAGTTTCATTGTTTTACGTATTTTTCCTGTTTTTAGGGGGGTGATTGTGTAAGCTGTGGAGTAAGCACAGCTGCTCTGAGGAGTGAAGTAGAGGTGCTGAAGCGACGCCTGCTGGATCGTGACGTAGCCATAGTGCAGCTGGAGGCACAGATGGCACAAGATCGCCCAGATCATTACCCTCAGGGCCAGGTTGCTGTCCTCAGAGCACAGTGTGACCACTGGCAGGATAAATATGACAGGTAAGAACAGACTTGTCATGGCACTTTTCAACCCCTTCTCCTCGTGTTGCACTTGTGTGTGTGTGTGTGTCTGTGCTGTCTTCTGTACTGGTTTCATGTTGGACCACCCACTCCATATTTACTTAAAAGGTTTAAGAAATAATTAAGCATCTAGAAGCTTTTAGTAAAATTTATTTTTTTTTAGGTGACAAAAAGCATGAACACGTGTTCATTGCTGATGAAAGTGTTTTCATATGTAGCTTTGAAATTTAATGAATATGCTGCACCATTGCAACTGTACTTCTACTGAAATCATCATATGAATGGAAAAGATTAGGTTTTGATAACAGGACACTACACGGCAATGAATCCCTGTTTATGCATTACCAACCTATTATTCTTTTTGAAATTTTGAGTCATGCATACAAATAAACTATGTATAAAGTTATCATGATATTAAAAGTCCCACATTCTTTTACACACACATTTGAATCTCAGAACATTGTTTTTCACCCATGTAATTCTTTATAACCATTGTAAACACGTAAGGTGTACAGGCATGATTGAGTATTTTCCTGTTTTCATGTATCTGATGTGCTTTTACTTCCTATAAAGTACAGTGATTCATGCAGGTCCCATTTTCAAACACTAGTGTTCCCTCACATATTATATTCTTTTCATTTCACACTACTTGCAGACACGCAATCCCTCACTCTGTCTTTTTACTATCATATGAACTTCCTCTCTACCATCGCCTCTCCTTATTCACATAAATTCATTTAATGTTAACGATGACAAAATATACTTTGCAACCAGTGTTGGTGTGGGTAACCAGTAGAGTATGAATTCAGACTTCCTAACATCGTGGTCACTCCAGTCATTGACCATTGAACTCTTACCAGCCATGAGCTGAGTTGACTCTTAACCGTTAATTCAACCATACACATTGGCTCGGCCAGTTAGCAGTTTACTCCACCCCTCTTTGACAGTATCGTGTACAGCTGCCACCTCAGCTTGATGTATTTATACCTCTGAATTGTCACAGTAATTTTTTCTAAGATTCCACTTAGATCATCAAAGTTATGAATATGCCAGGAATTTAAATTTTGACGTGTCCGAAGCTTCATTGTTATTTGTCTTCTCTGTCACTATCTGCATAAGTGTATCAAGATATACAAGCTTTTTTGGGTTCCATAACCCTCACAGTCTTCTTAATTTTCCAAACTGTGGATTATACAAACTTCTTAAGCTTCTTTGCAGAAGCCATATTATGTTTTTATGGCTTGGGTAGCTTGGATTCATTATAAAAAATCAAGGTTTGCTTATGCAACCAAGTAGAGGACTTTGATGTCCTTTGTAAGTATGGTGTCAGCAAAGACTTTTGGTGAGGATTTCTTTTTGCCCAACAAATGTAGTGTTCTGTTTCTATTTAGTATTTTCCCATCCATGTGGAAAAGAGGCACATTAGTTGAGGAGCCCATGAAGGCATAACACTTCTCTGTAGCTAGTTAACCAAGAGGCAAATAAGAATTGTGATTACTGATATATGCAGTAAAGAGAAGGAAATCTACACTCATAGGGCCCCATCTCTATTTTTACATAGTAGCACTGTATTGGCTGCATTATCTCTCTTCATGTGTACGTTTAAAAATAAATGCTTGTATGAAATGACAAAATGGTATCTAAACTTACCATCACCTGCAAACATATCATACATTTAAATACTAGTCCAAACCTGGAGTTGAGCCATTCACCTACATCAAGAAGAATAAGAGTCCCAGAGCAGAACCCTGTAGCATTCCATTTTGAAAAAGCTCCTCTAACATGTCCTTTGTTTTCCTTCCACAAAGATAATCTTTCCATTGAAAGGGTCTTCCCCTTATTCATTACAGGTGATCCACCTTCTTCATCAGCCTCCTGTGTAATAGCATCAAATGCTTTCTGGCAGCCCAGATATAAACAATCCACACAGCTTTCTCCAATGTCTAAATTAGATCTCACCCTCTCGTAGAGATCTAAGAGGTTCATTACACATGAAAGGATTGAGATAATTGGTAAAGACACCACTATAATGCAAAAGGGCTCATGGTCCTGATGAAATTTCACCATTTGTGCAAAAAATGTGTGCAGATGCATGCGATAAACCAGTTGGAATAATATTCAAAATGTTGCTGGAAAAGGGCAAACATTAGACATACGTAAGAAAGATGCTGGGAGAAGACAGTGAAATACAGAGGCCTTAAATTTGCCCACTGTGGAAGAAAGGAGAGTTAGGGAGGTGACCTGATGTACCACATAGTGTACAGTTCTCTGGAGGAAGATGAAGGGATAGAATATGAGGCAGCATACTCAGTCAGAGAGAAGATTAGGTAAATGTGTGCGGAACTGTGGTTGGAAGACTTAAGAGAGCAAAACTCATTCAGGACAATTTTACTGCAATGAAATTGAGGATTTTACATAAGATGAAAGATGAAACCAAAAGTTTACAGTAGGAAATATTAGAAGGCCATGACATTATTCAAATAAGTTGGCGGTGATATTTGGGTTGGAAGAACATCTAAGGATTTTGCTAAAGAGAAAAAATTAGCTTTAAGCTAGTGAAAAGCATGTTTTTGAACTAGAATTCTCTCTTGCCCTTCATTCCTTAGGAAAAAAAAAAGCTCACCTAACAACAACTGAAGGTTTGAGACAAAGAAGGGAAGCATCTTGAAAACCAGCTTGATTTGGTAGACTTGCTAAGTGTAAGTCTACAAATAATAGAAGTTAGGAATATTTTTGATATGGAGATGTGCAGTCAAGAGGTGCTGAAGCAGGCTAGTGAACTTCGATGTAGTTATGCCATGAGTAAAAAGTTGCCTTTGGTTAGACTGTATTATCATCAGTGGAAGAGATGAATTACAATATCATCAAAGAACTTTTCACTTCAGTGGAATCCATCTTATCCATAGTAGTGATAGTAGTCCTGCCTTAAAGCTGAAGGAACATTGTAAAATAGGTCCTAGGGCTATAGGATTGAAATTTTGTATATAGGTGTTACCAAACTCCACCAGCATGGGGTTACACCACGATAAACCCAATAAGGACAAAGAATAATTGCACCCACTACTCATTCGCCCATGACATGGAAAGGAGTCTTTCCACCCATTACTGATTTTCTGTCTCGTTGTTCTAATAGATTCACAAATATATTCAGTGTCTTTCATATCATGCTATTGTAAAATCATGTCATTCTGCTCACCTACTAGGGCTACCAATTTGTAGGAAAAACTCTTCAGATTATCCTGTTTGCATGTAGACTGCATATTGAGAGCTCCTTATATGTTTCTAGATTTCCTCACCCTCACTAGATCATCAGCAATATCACTGTTTGTCTTGGGTAATGTAGAATATCATTATCTAATCCTTTCTTGATAATATGCTGAACAGCAAAATCTTTCACAAACTGACTGGAAAGCAGTAGTTTAAAGGTTGGTTGGTTCAGTTCTTCTGGAATATCGTCATGTATGCAACTTGAGTAATAGCACATTTGTTTATGTTTTGGTACTTCTATTCTGGAGTGCATGTACTGTTTCATTTACTTTTATAGTATTAGCATCCCTCTGACACATGCTTCTTCTCATCTGTATGTCCGGACATTAATTTGACATGATTACTCCATCACATTTATGCCAGCACTATTGCATATGTAGTTGCTCACTATCAGCTGTCAGCACACACAGCCTTTCACATATATCTGTACTGGCACCTATTTTGCACCCACACTACCTAACTTTCTTCTCATTTTGTCTTTAGTCTTTGAAGTTGCTCCTAGAAATCTCAGGTCACGTAGAGTTTCTCTTTTTGTATAATCTATAATCTGCCTTTGAAGTAGGATAATCAGTGATGTATCGTCTCCAGACATTGCTACAAAATAACACTCAGATTAATTACTAAGAATTTTGCCTTCTTATTTAGCTTCGTAGGTAAAATTATGGAATAGTATGTGGGGCTTGGCTATGGATGGTAGGCTCTCATTTCAGTACATTATACCTCACAGCTTTGAATGTGGAGGGATGCAAATTAGGCCATTATTCATTTGTTACTAATGCTACCTCGCTTAGGCGGGAGAAGCAGTCGCATATAAGAAAATATAGCCTTCTCCCGTATGAAAACCCTGATCATGACTCAGATTTCATAATCCACTTCAGATTGAAAAATCACTGGCCCTTTAATGAGACTGGAGGTGTCCATGTATGGATGTCATCATTAGCATTTATCTTCACAGTGTTAAGCTACATCTAGCCAGTCCTGACCAGGGCTTAAACCAACTGTGATGTACCAGTTTTGTCCCAAAGATTTAAGGAAAAAACTGGTGTCTCTAATGAATGGTAAACATCAGTAAACATCATATATATATATGATTATATCTATATATGTCCTTTCCAGAAGAATTCTTGTTTTCCAACTTGATTTGTGAAAAATATCAGATTAATAAGCCATGATTATGTCACCAGGTTAACAGGACATTAAAGGTAAGACTTACTTCTTCTTTCTTTCTTTAATTTTAAGATTTTTTTCTTTTTGTATTTTGGTCCAATTTTGTCATTTAGGATTTTGTTAGTTTTCAGAGGTATTAGCCACCAAATTTTTCCCAGACCTTCACAAATTTTTCTTGAAAGGCCCAAGATGCCACACAGTTTTTCCTTAGCTAAAGCCCTGGTCTTGACACATATTTTATACTAAATTTTACTGAACAAATAATTTCACACAGCAGGATGGTCCTGCAAAATTTACCCCAAATGTCACAGTTACCCACCATTTTATAGACCCTCATTTCATAATCATCCAATCTTTTATATCTGTCCTGTGTGTACTGCCTTACTCTTTTCCTATTCATTCTTTCTCATCCCCTGAAATAGCACCCTTTCACTAAACTTTTGCACCCGTGGATTACACATTCCTTCACTGTATTCACCTCTTTCCTGATTTCCCCTTGTACTCATATTAAGTCACCTTTCTTACGTTGCTGTTCCACATAGAGTGCTTCATATTGTCCCACAACTTCACCTGTTCTCTTTGATAACTGAATCCATCCACATAATTAATGAATTATTCTATTAATCATTTTACATTTACTCATTCCCTATTTATCATCATACCACCTTAACATTTACTTTTTTATCTGGTTCCATTCCCAAATCTATATTTCCTTTGTTCAGATTCCTCTCATCCGCCCCTTTGATCCAAAAAAATGTGCATTTCTCACCATCATCCTCTAACACTTTTTTTTTCACTTGCTTACAGTAGGATGGGTTGTACTATTCTTTCCGTAACACAAAACATGCCTGAAAACCAATTTTCTATTGTACATAACAACAAACCATAGATACATGCCTTGGATTTGCCCAAAAGTCTGGCAGTAACAGACACCATCGTACAGGAAGTCAAACTGCTCAGTAGCTGTGTCATCTCATCCTCAAATGACTAGCCTCGGTGAGCACTCCATGTATGTTCCATACTGAACTGAATCGTTATCAGGATTCTCATTGCCTCGCCGCACTTCCTGAGGAGATTGTTCAGCTTGCAGCAGATGATGGTTAAACATTTATTTTTAGGGTTTACAGGCCATAGAGAAGCCATCAGCAAAATCAGCTAGACACATGGAATGATTGGTCCCTTTTAATTTTTGTTGAATGAAGAGAATCCTCACATTTATTTATTTTCATGGATAAAAATGACGGTTCTCTCTGGATCCTTGGAACTTGAGATGAAGCTTTAAATAGCACATGAAAAAGTAACGAACTTTAGCAGCTGTTTGTCTTTACAAGCATCAAAATAAAGAAGTAACAGCTTCAATCCTCAGTGATCTCTGAGGCATCTCAAGAAACTTTCTGTCGCTTTTAACACAGTTCTCTCCACATACCTGGGATTCTCCTGGGCTTGGCAAGCTTCACAAGTTGGTTGTTTCATAGGCCTTAGCACAGGCTTTACGGCAGCAGTTTGATTTTTATTTTGCTTATGAGAATGATGAAACTAATACCTTGAAAAAATATGATATTTTAATGTTCGGAATGTTTCTGGTCAGCAAGACCTTGAACTGGCTCTAAATTGACGTGAATATGATACCTCACCGAAGCCATGAGTGTCTTGCATGGTCTAGATGTGAATTAGCCATTGACCTCAGATATTCTCATTCTTCAGCTTAGCTTGGGATCAGTAGCAACATCTTATGGTCAGTGAAGGTTAGCAAATACTTATAGTTCCAGCTTCCACTGTGCTTCCAGGGTGACACTGACATTGTGTCTAACTACTGTAAATGTAAGAATCACCTGTAAGTTTGCAGTTTGTCCAGTATGGTGGTAACCCTAAGATTTGACAGATTAAACACTATGTTTGTGCATTCTAAAGAAAATGAGAAGCCATAACAAGGTTTGAAGGGATCTTTTCTTTTTTTGCAGACCAAACAGCAGAAAATAGGGCTGGATCAATTTTTTTGGTTAAGGTCTGTTCTTATAGGAAGTGGAACTGCAGGTCCTGATAAATGGTTCATATAAGTAGCTACCAAATGAAAGAGACTGACGAACAGAGTCACATCTGTTAAATGAAGTGTCTCATAATCTGCAGCCATCCCTTTCACCCTTTTCATATTAACTTTCATATTAGTTTGAAATGCCATTCACTATTGCTATTGTATAAACAGAAGCATACAATGCCATGTATGTGCACTTTGGGTTGTTATTGCCACAAATAAATATCTAAAATTTCAGTTTTAATTTACAGTAAACCTTTGTAATAAAAACAGACCAGTAAACTTGATTTTGCAGAAAAAATGAAAAATATACAAATATATGTTCTTGTATGTCAAAAGTTTTTCCTAAGAATGTTTGTGATCTTTTAAAGATACTGTAGATTTAACTCTTACGAATCTCAGGTTACTTTGCTTAAACTTTTGGAATATCTAAACGGCTTTATGATAACAGAAATACCATTATGTTAAGTTTTATAAATTTTTGTGTGTTGAATATCATAAGAATATTTTAATGCTTTTGAAGGAGTAGGTGTCTGTATTTGTTCTTTAAGAACTGATCCATAATTTGGATATCTTTCCTCTTGATTTTTTGTACTTTTCTGCTAATATCATCACAAAAGTGAAATACAGGTTTTGAAGGAAGGAATCCTTTTCTTTACTTTTAGCAGAGCCCTGTGAGCATCCATTTATTTTTCATTGCCCATCTTTGCTAGTTTTTCTCATTTTTCCTTTCTTCTTTGTTATATTTGTCCATTTACCCTATTATCTGAGCTATTCTTTCCCATTTTCCATCCCTTGTATTATTTTTCCCAAATTTTTCTCCCATCTGTGCTATTTTTTCCAGATTTTCCCTCCCAGTTGTGTTTTTTATTTTCCCATTTTCTCTCTCATGTTCTATTTTCATGTTCTATTTTCCCCATGTTCCCTTCAGTGTGTTATTTTTTCCAATTTTTCTCCCATCTATACCATTTTTACCCATTTTCCCTCCCACCTTTGTTACTATTTTCGTTTTTCCTTCCATCTGTGCTATTTTTTTTCCATTTTCACTCCAATCTGTGCAGTTTTTTCTTTTTAGGAAAACTGTTTTTTGGGTCCAGGTCCGAGTTACAAACTTAAGCAACGAATGAATGATGGTGGTTGCGGCTGACTTAGCAGCACTCATGTCCATGCCATGATGTCGTAGACATAGGGAGGTTGTTGTACGGTTGCTGGGTCATTATGAACATGCATCAGCTGGCCACATAAGTATTATGGTGGCCAGAAGAGGTGAATCCTTCTGGATATGCCATATTTTGCGATGAAATGGTGTTTTAACTTTCTCACCCCACATCAATCACTGCTAGTCCACCGTCCTTAACAATGCTCACCAGTGACTGCCACTGTGCAGTCCCAGTATGTACTCTCTCAAATGCTCATTGGGCTTTTCTTAACAGTTGAGAAATGATTTTTCATCCTTTAAAGCATATGTTTCGTCCTTAGGCAACCAACCATGCCACATTTATTGCAAGTTTACGAATATGCTTGTCTTGAGAAGAACCAGAGGGTTTGCTCTCACCATCAAAACAGGTTACCTGCAGGAGGTAAAGCAACTTAAATGAGGCTGTAAGTTTGCTGTTTGGAGGTTTCAGGTCAGCTTGTTATTTGAGGTAGAGGTGACCACTCTTTCTGGTAGTTTGACATCCCGTGTGATGGGTTTCTATAATGCCAAAGAAATTACAGGCATGTCCCAGTGTTTCACGTCTAAAAACAAAAGTTTTTCACAGTCGTAAACTTAATTTTTCCATTGCTACTTACCACAGTGTAAACACAGTCTAAAATATATGCATAGTTATTTTCAGTGCTCATTGTTGCCTCAAATGGGGTGAACACCACCACTGTGTAACATTCAGGCAATAATTAAGCATCATTATTTTATATGAGTATTCACAAACAGTTGGTAATAATGGCAGTGAAATGCAGATGCATATTGATATAGATTTGGTTTCGAAATCAGAAGAGGTCAAAGTAAGCCACAAGAGCAGATGCTTGATATGCCAAATTTTAGAAAACTGAGAAAGGTTTAATCAAGAGTGATTGTAATTTACATGATCCTCAGGCTTCTGGAGGCTCATAAACGGCTACAAAAGGTTAACCAAGGGCTAGAAGACAAGCTCCTCCGTTTAGTGGACCGCACAGAGAGTGAGAAGTCAAGCTTGGCTGCTGATACAGCCAGCCTTACCACTGCCCTAACCACTGCTGCCCAGGCTATCAACAGGCTCAAGCAGGAGAATGTGAGTTGGGTGGGAGGTTAACTTTTACTTGCAATGCATATAGATTATAGGAATAAAGACTTTCCCCTGCTGATCTGTTTTAATCAAACTTTGCTGTGTATGACTATCAACTATTCAAAAACTTACTTTACTGTGTATGACTACCAACTATTCAAAAACTTAAAAAAAAAGCCGTGTTTCAAAATTCCAGGACCGTTACAAAAATGATCTTAACCTGGCCATCCAGCTTCTTCAGTGTAATCCATCCAGATATGCAGCTCATAAACTAGACACGGTAAGTGTTGTTCATGTGGTGTATGCTTCTCATGTAATAATGCATAAATGCAGGTTCCTTTACCTGCAAGTTAAATGCTTCGACTCTGGTAAAGACAACAGGAGTATGGCCATGAATCAAATGCTGAGGTTAGATTATGTTATATTTCCCAGCCAGTGTGACCTTTCGTAAAACCATGAAATTATAATGCTAGAAGGTGTTGAGGTGATGAATTCTCTTCCATATAAGTCCTTGCTCTTAGGGTGAGAGGATAGTCATTAGACTTATATAGCCATCTAGGTTTCATTTACATGGCTATTTTGTCCTTTTCACACAAAAGTGACCCAGAAATAAGTACACTATCTCAGCAACAAGTTAAACTACTACAAGTTTTTCAAAATTGGATTTGCTAGCTCTATGCATCGAGTTATGGTTAACAATGATATTAGAAACTCTTGTTTTGTTGAATTTTAAGAGATTTCAATGCAGCTTCCTTTTATAGTAATTTACCAACGCCATAAGACTCATTCAGCTGACATACCAATGCATTTTCTGTATTTCAGCTTCCATTGGATGTACAGAAGAAAGCCAAATCTCGTCTAGCACGAGAACCACGGGACAACCCAAAACCAGAGATGAAGGTCATTAAAGTCCCAATCCCAACTTTTCCACCAACTGCAATGGTTTACTCAGTTAACAAGTATGCAGGTGTGTTCAGTTAATTTCTAGGATCGTACAAAATTGAGATGATGCTAAGATAGTTTAAGAGTAAATAAACAAAGCTGCTGTGGAGTGCAGCTCTTTACATAGTAGGTCATGGTAAGAGAAGTACACCATAGGAGACTGGCAGTATGGGGATGAACTTGAAGTAGTGTAGGATTAGAGAAATTGCTAGGCACAGGAAGAGAGATAGGAAGAACATTAAAAAAGTGGTTTCAGGAGGAGACTAAATGTGACATAGAGGGACAATTTTGGAAAGTATTTTCTTAAGAGATGTAAGGGTAGTGGAAAGTATATGCATCATGTAGACCCATGTCAGGTAGAGGGATAGAGTGAGAAAGTACACGTCCAAGAAAGCTGAAAAACTGAACGAACATGCAGTTTTGAGCTGCACAAGTTGTTAGAAAATAATTTTCTTTTCTTTCCAGAGCAAAATGAAAAGGAAGAACCAGTTGATGCAGTTTCTGCAGCTATTATGGCTGCAGTTTTGGAGGAAAGACAGCGTGAAAGAGCTAGGCGCCATTGTTCTACTTGTGCCTGTGGTTCCCCCAAATCCGAGACCCGTGAGAACACTGTTGTTGATATCCTTCAGGCTGATGAAAATGAAGAATTGAATGGTAATCACTTATTTGATCAGGATGATGGATTGAATAGGAATAGTAATTCAAGGTTCAAGGTTAATGTGGTGGATGTTGGAACGCAGGTGCTACCTTCATATATTGGGGAGACAGGGAAGGTGCAGTCAACCTGTATATATTGTCATTCGTCCAAAAATACATCCTCAGAAAAACTGTCTTCTCTTGAACATGTACCTAGTAAAGCGATGAACCTATCACAGCACACAAGATCTAAAAGTCAGCCAGTCAATCAGTTAACAGCCCAAGCAGATGAGGATCCTCCTGTCAGACATATTGATCCATCATCCCCTGATATTTTGCTAAAAAGTCCCACAGCCAGGACCTTCACATTTGCCTCCCACTCTGGAGGTGCTTGGGACTGGGCAGCTGAAGGGCATGACTCAGGGACTCCTTCCACTCCGTCATCCTTGATTAGTGCTTCCCTAAGCTATGAAAGTGAGACGAGTAATGCAACATCACCACAGGATTCACCTGGTAGATTGCCTTTGATTCCAACTAGATCTATGGTAATTAAATCATCGACCCAAAATAGTACAGATGCACCTGCTAGAGTTCTTGATAGTGTAGAAGGAAATGTACATACCTCACAATCATCCAGACTGATAGGGGAGACAACCGTTTCAGCATCAGTGATATCACCGTATCATAATGTAAGCCACAGTATAACATCAAATCTGTCTAGGCAGTCTTCCTCAACATATTCCTCTAGTCATATTCCAGTAGTAATGTCTAGTACTTTTCCTCATCAGAGCCATGTACCACGACAGCATATTAGTTATCCATCTGTTTCCACAAACGTGAGTAGAACAATTGATAGAACAAATTCCAACTTTACACCATCCTCACCAGCTGCTTACAAAATTCCATTCAACGCACGATCTCCATATCAAGATGTGTTTACTCCACCTATTCACCGGTCTCCCCCAAATCCTAGCAAGGAAAGAGAGTCCAGAGGGAGGAAAGGTTCAACTACAGATGTTATAGCTTCCAGCACTACCACAGCTTCCAATACAGAAACTACTTTGTGAGCAGAAGGATGAGTAAACCAAAAAATCCAACTAAGTTTTAATTTCAGTTCATTTTTTCTAGAATAACTGATAACAACAAATACTAAACGTCCTAGGATGAAAAAAAATGATGATGATAGAAAATACCTGTAGTCATAATTATGACATTTCAATAATTGTATAATTTTATTGGGTAATATAAGTAGGTAGTAGACTGGTTGCCTTCAGTCACCCAGGGATGCACAGCCACAGAAATACAGTAATGGAAAAGTATAAAGTTTTCACAGTAGTCACCTAGATTATGATGTCGCAAATTTTCTTATTTTCAGATAAGTTCTCTTTCTGTATCATAACCATTTTTTCACTCCATCAGTTGTATTAAACACAATTCAACTTATCTGCTTATGTCACCACAGCTAAAACAGTCACCTCAGTGTATTCATACAGTAGGTAGTGCTTCACCGTCGTGTATGCTTGACATTCATGCAGAATTGTGCAAATTGTTTCAAGTATTGTCGCTTGCTTCTGCAGGGTGACCATAAAAATAAAACCGAGTCAGTTAGAATGGTCTTTTGGATGTTATGTAGAAGTATGAGGCCATAAGATTACCGCTAACATCAGAGCAAAAAAATTTATATATTATTTGATCTAGTGCAATATTGATATTCTTCTTACAGGATATAATTATATGGTGCTTCATGACTTTCCTCAGATTAAGAGGATTTGGCCCTGAATAGTTCTTAAAGTATAGATGTAAGCAAATGAGGCTTAGTTTACCTGTTCCTGACACTACACGGATAAGGTAGGAAATGTAAATGATTACAAATATACATAAATGTATGTGAAGTGAGATCATCATGGGAAGTGGTTTGGTGAAAAGGGAAGTGGTGAAAGCCTTACTTAAGATGAAGTGCAGCTGGAATGGATGGGATTGTAGCTGAATTTCTTAAGAATTGTGCTGTTGATGGGTAAGTTAGGATTTTCACAGTATGTATTGCTCAAGGTGAGATGCATGAGGATTGGTGGAATGCTTGTATAGTACCAGTGTATAAAGGTGAGGGGGACAAAAATGAATGTTCTATTTATAGAGGAAGAGGTTTGTATGGGAGATAAGTGATTTTGAGGGTGATGGCATGCACAGAGCATTAGACTGTAGAAGAACAATGTGGTTAGAGGATTTCTAACAACCCTATCATGTGCTTTCTCCAGATCCATAAATGACTGATATAAATCCTGTTTTTCTAAATATTTCTCATACACATACTTCAAAGCAAAGATGTATTCATTAGATGTTAGCTTTGAAGTATGTCTGAAAAATATCTGGAAAAACAGAGGATTAATATCGGTCTTTGATGGATTTGGAGAGAGCTTTGTGGAGGGTATTACAAATATATGGTTTGGGAGGAAAGCTACTAGAAGCATTGAATTTTACAAAGAGAGGAAGATGAATGTGTGAGTAGGAAAAGAGGAGTGAAGATGGGTTTGCAGAGCTTGCGGCAGGTGTGTGACGTCTCTGTGGCTGTTTAATCTGTTTATGAATGGGGTGATGAGGGAGGGGATCTCCCAGTTGACTGTAGTTCGTAGGGGGTAGTTGAGTCAATTGTTTGCTGATGTCACAGCACTGATAGCAAATATGAGCAAGAAATTGCAGAAGGTAGTTTTTGAGTTTGGAAGGGTGTTGGAAAGGGGAAAGTTGAGAATAATTTATGAATAAAAGCAAGATTATATTAAGTTCATTAGTGGAAAGAGGCAGGTGTGTTCGATTCAGGAAAAGACTGATGGACTTTAGATACCTGGGAGTGGATGTGGTAGCAAATGGAACAATAAATGTGAATCTGAATGGAGGAAGTCAAATGTTTTACATACCTGGAAGTGGATATAACAGCAAATGGAACCATTGGCACTAAAGTGAGTAAGGAGCTAAAGATATTGAGCACACTGAGAAATATATGGAAAGGTCATTGTCTGTGAGGGCAAAACTATGTTTGATGGTATTGCGGTCCCGTTTGGTCTTGTGTGTGAAGCATGGGTTTAAGTGAAGAATGTATGCCAGAGGGTGGACGTACTGGAAATGACATGTTTGAAGGCAATATGTGGTGTGAGGAGGGATTGATCAAATGAGAACTGACACGGTAAGAGAGAGAGGTTTGGTAGTAAGGGTAGTATGTATGAGAGATTTGAAGAGGGTGTGCTGAAATGGTTTAGACATATGGATAGGATGAATACAAAGAGGCTGACTACGAGGGTACATATGTTATAAGTGAAGGGGACAAGAAAAAGATGCCTTTGTTGTTTAGGGCCTGAACATGCTGAAGGGTGTGAAGTGTGCAAGGGATAGACCAAATTGGAGAAGTGTGGTATTCAATCAACTTTTTGAGATGCTCTGTACTGCTTCGCCCTCTCCCCTCCCTATCAGATTTTATCTTAGTTGCTCATAGGGCTCTGCTTGCAGTAGGAAAGTGATTTTTTTTCATCCTTCAGAGCCTATATAAGTAGTTTACTGATTGTTTAGTCAAGCAGATGATGAAGATTTAGGAAATAAAGAAGTTTGGGATAATTCAGTATTAAACCCATTGTGGGTGTACGTTAGATTCTATCTTGGTGTCATCACTTGCAGGTTGAACAAGACAATAGTAAATGTTAAGATGTTAGATACAGTGTAAGAGTTTTTTTTTCTATCTACATCAGGAACACCTTTTCCCACCATCACAATAGGGGAGTATCTGCAGAATGTTCCCCAAACATTTCACAGGATAACGCTATATTTAGGTGTTCAATAACCAATAGTAGTATCTAAAATGTTTTTCTATGAATTCTGCATGATGGTTAGCTATCATGTAAGTGAAGCACCTTCATTTAGAGAATGGTATGTGTCAAAAGAGTTTGGGTTTTCTGCAAGTATGCTAAAGTAGGTATTCAAGTAAATGTGAAAATACAGACAAGTGAGAGAGAAACACTAAAAACAAAAACAAAAGAAAATGGGATATACGAAAATAACATTGAAGGAAAAGTATCAAGTATGCAGGAGCCAGTTCTGTCGTTCAGGGAGAAAAGGCAGTCATAATATCATGTGGATATGCCTCCATGGATTACCTTAGCCAGCCAGCATACTACCTCTATACTTTGTTTACACTGTAATACTTTGTATTTGCAGTGATTCAGAACCCCAGGTAAGATGATGAATGACTCCCATCTTGGTCTTGATTAGGAGAAATGCAGTCGGGTATAATTTGTTAAATCTAGTTGATTTCAGATGATGTACCTACTGACAATAGCAACATGCAAATGTATGTATGTGGCGCAGCATGTGGTGCTAATATATTTATAAGGTCTCGCATCAGTACACACAGCTTTGCTCACTGAATGGTTGTTAGAAAGTAGTTCATTTTGTCAGCCAATGTACAGCTTTTTGTGACAATGCTTGCTTTTGGTGGCCTTCAAAACTTTTTATTAAGGTGCATATCTTTATATCAAGGAAAGAAAGGGTGAATGTAAGTTTGAGGTCTCTCTTAGCTAATTTTGTCACACTGAAGCGGAGCTTTTGTGTTTATAATAACTAGGATTAGTTTCTCAGTTTGGCTGTTACATGTACATGTTCTCATCCACTGGGAAAGTCCTTAGATTCAAAATAAAGTTAGAATTTTGTATTAGAATTCCTTCCAGCTTGGTGTACCTTTGAGATAGAGGAAAAGATTGGAAGAAGTTAAGGTCTCATTTGGTATGAAAAAGCAAGATGGAAAAAATACGGAGATTTTGTTAAAGAATCGAGACAATGTAGCATGAAGGAAAGTTGTATAGATATAAGTACTGGATTGTGGGAGGCTGGACCACATGACATGAAACACATCTTAGTAGATCGTAGGTTGGTTTACTCCCCACAATACAGCCTCAGATATTACTGTATGATTACTACTGTACCTCTTAACATAAGCAGTTAATGTCCATTTATGTTAGTATAGATTCATTTTGGCCACATTTTATTTTATATTCCAACCACAGAAAGAAGCTTCTATGAGACCTATAAAATTTAAAAATTTAGGAAATAGGAGGCCAGATGGATGAGAAATCATTTAATTTATTGCCTGCCTATTTTGATGAAGAGGTCATCTTAAGAAGTGATATATTCAATGACTGCATATACTGTACAGTATCATGGAATATTTCTTTTCAGAAAAGTGATTTGGATTTTGTTAAATGATACTGCATATTGCCTTCAGCTGACCCTTTGAATATTAATTTACTATTGGATATATATCCAATTTGGTTGGGAAAGAATGAACAAGTTGGGGATTGATGACCAAACTGTTTGAAACGTAATGAGTGTTTCATGATCCAGACTCAAGAGAGGCATGTGAAAATTTTAAGAACTAATGAGACTCGTCAAAGTTTTCAGTACAGTTTTCATAAAGTAGTTTACATATGTTGCACATGAATGCAGTATTGAAAGGAAGTGTATTTAGATACACAGAATCTGTCTGTCTCTCCCTCTGTCCATATTCCTAACATCTATGTCCTGTAATGAGAAATGATGCTATAGTTTATTGATTGATTTTGTAAATATAGATTAATTTTGACGGTGAAGATAATGTTGAAGTACGAAACATTGCTGATCTAATAGCTATTATTTCACTTTTATGTTTTGCTTTATCTGTATACCTTTTGATATTGATATCTCATGATCTGTTTATCAAACTTGCCTGTTATTTCTATTGCTGACAACCAAAGATTATGTTTATTTAAGTACGTCACATTCATTTTTTGATAAATGAAGGAAATTCAGGCAGTGTTTAAATCCAGGATGTACACTAAAGAGGATTTAGGATTTTAAGTTTACATAAAAGATTCGATGCTTGAGGTATGTAGTCTAGAATATTTTGATTTTGAGGCATACATTTTAGAAGATACTAGATGTTAAGTGCATGGTATTCAAGATATAATTTTAGAAGCATATTTGAAAATAGAAATATATAGTGAATGAGGCTGAGAGTGTTTCCATATGCAGGTAATATGAAGTGGTTCAGCTCGAGGTACAAGCATTAAAGAAACGTTTCTGAGAGGTGTGATAAAAGAAGAAATGTATATGTATCAGGTATCACCATAGCCCCCATCCAAGGGGAGACTGTAAATTTTGACTGATAAACAAATAAATAGAATTAGAAGTAATGTAGCCAGTAAAGATGGAATGAAAGGAATGAAATACCATGATGTTCATGAAACTGCAGAAGAAAATGTTTTAGGGAAATTTGGATGGTTTAAGTAGTTACTTAAGAAGCCCACACTGATTTATGCTGTTTGGGCACAAACAATGGTAGAAAGATGGTTAACAGTGTCCACCTGCGAAGAAAACTGTAAAGTGAACCAAGTTACCGAGAATGGAAGGAATGAAAAACCACAGAATATAAGTTTGAAAGAAGAATTTTGCAAAAGTTAAAAAAAAGAGCATTGGTGTGCGTTGGCTGTTTACCGAACAAATGTAGAAATATATGAACTTAAAAAGTGAAGGGATTCACAGTGGCAGTAATCAAGAAGGATCTCAGCACAGGACAGTGAAAAGTTGTCACTTTGAAGGATGCCTTGGACTACCTGGGCTACCAGTACGTGGATTTCGAACTCTGTGATAGTAAAGATATTTATGCCCGGACATCCTTTTCTTGGAAAATTACTACCAGGAGCGTCACTTTAAGGCACCGAGTAGCAAGTTACACATGCTAGATTTCATTTATTCATGTCTCCCCTGAGGTATACCTGGAATTTGGGATAAGCTGTAAAATGTCCCTGATATAAAAGGAAATTTCTTAGACTGATTTGAGAGTTTAGCTATTACACAGACCATTTGAACTGATACATGAATTTATGCAGCTCTATTCCTGAACAGTCAGAGCCAAACTGTACAAGTACAGTATGTGAATTATTTCAACTGGTGCTAGACTATGTATATATAATTTTCCAAGCCATTTGACAGAAAATGTCATTAAAACTGGGTCCATTATTCCCTTTGGTATGTGTATTATAGTTTACAAGTTCAGGGGTGCATTAATTAGCAGAAGGGTGTATGGTATGGCCTTCATTTGTATTGGAAAATATTTAGCTTGTTATAACTTCAGTTACTTATTTTTTCTTTTTCATACGTTATTTTGGCTTTGTGTGTTTTTGACATGAATTTCCCTCTAGTCATCCATGCTTCCAGCTAGTTGAATTAAGCCTTTCTTGTTAGTTCATTTAGTAGCTTTTCTGTATTTTATAACTACTATTTTCTGTAACTATTTTTTTCATAGCTTGTGGATGAACAGGAATGAAACTTTTTTTTAATGATCCACGATAAAATCAGATTACAAAATATAGTATGTTTATTAGTCAAGAATAAAAGTTGTTTAATTACATTTTTTCATTATATTTCATTCAAAGTAGTAGCTTCCATAGTATACCTTTGATATGCTTATCACTCTTTCATATTTGTTTGCTGTTTTCCACATTAGTGAAGTAGTATCAGGAGCAGATGGCTTAGCATAAGAGGAAAAAATGCTCGCTTACTCCTTTCTCTGTTCCTCCTTTGGAAAATGATAATACAGGAGGGAAGACTCAGGATCCCCCCCCCCTCCTGCCCTTCTTATTGCCTTTTACAACGCATAGGAGTTATGTGGGTTGTATTCTTTGCCTTTATCCCTACGGGAAAATATAATGAAAAAAATTTTGTATACCTTTTCATACTACAGCAAGGATGCTTACGCAGAACCTCCATCACATAACACAGTCTTTATGTTTTCTTTGAACTTCTTCACAAGGATTTTTTATAACACCAATACTCTCACTTTTTTCTTGCTATATTTTTTTACTTGCTCAGCTGTAGTTGCTGTTTATACTGCAAAGATACATATTTAATGAATCTCTACCCATGCTGTTACTTTGGATAAATGCCATATATTCTTCATGTTTTTATTGTTCACTTTTTCCACCCCGTTAACTCCACATCTTCATATATATATTTGTCTGAATTGTCTCAACTGTGCTGACCATCCTTTTGTTACAGATAATTTACTTGGCATACTCTGGTACATTAAAGTGAGAAATAAAAGAATGAGATGCCTTGGTCACACATTACAATGCTCAGATATCAGACGACAAGTGTCACAATATCTTTTTCATGTGAGTGCAGTTCCATGGTGGAATGCTTTTGGCTGTGCAACATCATAACACCAACAAGCATACTTATCAACATAATGAGGTCCAGATGCAATAAGAGGGACTAGCAAAATGGGCTAAAACAATTTTAAACTGTGCCATGATTATTTTTATTTATGGACAATAAAGTTCAAATGGAACTTTCATACATTTTGATAAGACAAGATTATGCTGTATGCAGCATTTGCTAAGCATGCAGGAATCATAGTATGAATTCTCTGCTAAATCTAAGTAACTTTGGGTCAAATACGACAGAAAAATGAACCAATACTGAAAATCTGAATTTTTTTTAACCTTTGAGCATATTCTCACAGATTCCAATTATGTCAATCCACACATTCCTTTGTTTCCTATGTTCTATTGATATCCCCTCGATATTCCCAATGTCCCCTACTTTTTGCCTACTCTTTATTGAACCCTTTACGATCATTCTGGTTTAGACTGTTCCATACTTTATCATGTACTATCTTTCAGTCACTCGTGACCTTTGAAATGGTAATCCCATATCTAACTGCACTATTCTTTTAGGAGGGCTGCGGAAATTGGTACTTATTTACTCATTTACAGTCACCATTTTTGTTAAGGTGGCTGTATGTTGTTGGGAGTCTGAACTTAAAATTAACTTTCCTATATCCTTTCGGGGTGGTAGCTACATAGTAATACATTTTATTGCAGAATAATGAGTGCGCGTATCGACATTTGTCAAATTTACATTTTCCTCAGAGGTAGTGTGTGCACAGTATGTAGCACTCATTCCTAATTAGTTTGTCTGTTTCTTCTGTTATCTCTGCTATTTATTGCACTGCTTTCTCCTTGAGTGTCTTTCATGTCATCGATGTTAGCTCAGTTATGTAATTCACTGCATTCTCTTTGAATATGTTTCGTAATTTCATTGTTAACTGTTGTTTATACCACTATTTTCTCCCTGTTGATTTCCTTGTTTTTAGTTGTATCTTCACCAATATATCTTCTACCTTCCACCACAATCAGTTTGTCTGGTTTACCACTTCACAGTCAGTTTCATTTAGTGTCGTTTTTGTTGGTTTTCATATAGTTATGTGTGTGTGCATACTTCACAGAGGAAGAATAAAACTGATTTTGTATAATATTTGTCAAACTTGAGGCAACCGTGCATTCCTACACCGCACCTAATGCATCAAATTGTGGGATGCAAATTATGGTCTGCTGTATGCCACTTGCTCCAGAATTTGCATTTGTTGATGAAACAGTTTTCTATCTTTTGAATCAATGTAGATATATATGCCACTTGCTCCAGAATTTACATTTGTTGATGCAAGTTTTTTATCTTTTGAATCAATGATTCATATATTTCCCCCTCTCTCTTTTATCAAGTGATGTTTCATGTTGAACTCTTACATCACGCATTTGGTGTCATTCAAATAATCCATTTCAGGATTATAACATCTTATTAATCTGGCTATGTCATTGTGTTTTGTTGCATTTATTGGTGAGGTTACCTTTTACTGATAAAAGATGGTACCATATAATATGAAGATAGATTAGTACAAATTTTGTTAAATTAAAAAAATGCACAAATTATTCCTGGGAAACTGGTGAAACTCCAAATGATTACATTTTCACATACTCATGCATTAAAGGATGTAACAGCACTCTTTTAATATAAATAGATAACTTCAACTTAATGTTTCTGAAGGACCATACATGTAATAAGGGTATATAGATTTCTCTTGAATACCGGAAAGTGTTCGAGGTTAACATGAAGCTGGCATCCTTAATGACCCTTGCAGTTGAGAGGTCAAAAGTCCAAATAACCAGCCAACTTACTCTTTCTTGACTGAAAGAGAATTTCATGTAAAAACTTTAAAACATTTTGTTTATATTAAACTTCAAATACTTCAAATATGAATTGTTTTTTCTATACATTTATGTAGCTAAGCAGTCTACATTTGTTGATGACCAATACATAAACATTTGGTACACAGTGAATCTTTTACTCTTGCTGTTTCATACTACCTTAAAGCTTGTTTGTTAGTCTTGTTCTGTCTCGTGGTAATTATAAATATAATGTGATGCTCTCTGCTAATCGATCTTCATATTATAAGCTACCATCTTTTATCCAAAAGAATATTCCCTAAGCGTTCCTGTCTTTCCATAGTTCCCTACACTCTTCCATGATTACACTGGTTGCGAAGACATATTTATCATTCTTTGCAAATTACTTTCACACTCCCTCTCTCTTATCTTTAATTTTAGTTGCATATCTTAAATTGATTGAAAAATTGCTATGATTTTGATTTTATAGTTTTGTTTATTTTCTGAATCTCACTTACTCTAAATCCTTTTTATCATAATTTGTTTACTTTATTGTAACAGTTGTCTTTCTAAGCATCTCAATTTTTCTTTTGGTAAAGTATTGCACTTGTAGCAATGTCTTTATCTGAGTGTTTGATCAGTGATGAATTGCGGCTAGGTGAATAGCAGTGGTAAAGTATTCCCATCCCTCTTCATGTGGTAAGACCATTTCCCTCTTTATACATCATTCTCAGTTTGTACTGTAATTAATATGTGCTTTATGTACTCATTTGACAAAATGCTAATTTTTCATTACAAACTATTCTAGCCTCATGATAATCCAGCAGTCGTATGCCAGCTCATTCTTGACTATCCTTTTTCCTCCATCTGGCTACTCGTAATTTTCAACATAATCTTGTGAAAAAAGTTTGGGAGCTTTGAGAAATAAATTTGATATAATTGCAAGGTATGAAAGCATTACTTGTAATAACTGCAAAGTGGGAAAGTATCATTTGGAATTTATTGATTTCATATTTTGTGGATCATTTTTTCTCTCTCAATCACAAGTTAATGAATTAAGTTTAAAACATTCCTTTGCAGTGTCCTTGACAATACTCATTTTAGTATTATTCCCTTAAGTATATTGCTCTGCTTATGAATGCTTCCTATTGCTGATAGTAATGTGCATGTCTGGCTGTTATTAATAGTTCAAAAGGAAAAGATGTAAGATACGGAATACATTTTTATTAACTACATCTTTTCCAACTTCAGTTTCATTTTCACCATTACTTCCTTTTTCCATTAAACATGGATCTGTCACTACTGTCCTCTCTTTCTGCCCATGACAGTAGTAATAGATGCATTTTTTATGATTTAAAACATGCCTTATAAACATTTCCTAATTACTCTAATTACACTGTTTCTCTCATTGTTAGGTCTAATAGAGACTGATGATCTACACGAAGAGTAGGTGCTCAGCACTTGTGGCTCCTGCCCTCCTCTGGGATACAAATAATCAGTGGGCCATTTGTTGGAGTCATCCTTATTAGATGAACATGCACCAAACTGTGATGTTGCTTGATGCAACTCACAGCAAAAGGCTCTTAAGAATTTCCAGAAGTTTCTATTTTCAGAAAATGCATATTCAGGAATACTGATCATATTCTGTATTTATGGTAAATTCTGTCTACCTGTAGATATTGACGGAATCATTTCTGTTTAAATGAATATAACGGATGTATTCATCTTGTGTGCTGCCTTTTTTTTTCAGTCATTAACAAAAAAGTTCAGACTGTTGCATATGTGTAATGTATTATATCATGTGGGATAGCTATTTGTATTCGCTGATAAACAACATATGTATAAGGCTAATCCTATGAAACCTTAGTCCATAGGGCAGTGTAAATAAGTTTTCTGCTAGTTATCTTTGCCTTTCTGCTCAAGTTGCAGGATTTTTTTTTTTCTTCTTTTTCTTAGTTTCTGTTGCAACAGAAGTAAGTAACATTACTGTGACAAAAGTTTAACAGAGGGACACAAATCTGAGTAAAGCAGAAGGAAAGACAAACATTACATTAGTCATAGTAAAAACTTGTTATTTGAATGAATACCTGAATGTTAATTTCGTGTGAAAAGTTTTTGAGAACAAAGCAACTGCTGCAGATATTTTATAATATTATAGATCAACACGGGTAATGCGTTCAGCTACTGATACTAATTTTAGAGTGTAAATTCTTGGCTTAAGGTGTATATGTCACTGCTTTTTTTCTGTGCCTGCATTGGTAATTTTAGTGAGCACAAAAGCAGATGACATAGTCCATGCCAGTGTTTATTGGCTGGCAATGCATAGCTGGTGTTTAATGTACTACCAAAAAATTCATTTTCCTCCAAATATTTTGGTAAAATACTTTCCATACACATATCTGTGACGTAGAATCTAATATTTGTATATCTTGTCTTTATTGCTGAAATATAAATGTCTTTAATTTGAGAAATATAATTTTTTGTTGTCCCTTTGTCATTTTGATAAAAATTAAACAGAAAGCTGTTGAGTGATTTCAGCTTGGCTGTCCTACCTTTCAAGAGGTGCCAGCTCTGAGGTATGAGACAGATACATGTTAGTTCAGTAATCAATCAATGTTAGATAAAAAGCAAATTCAGTTTAGCTGTAGCTTTTTGAATTTTCTAATGTATTGTTAACATCCATTTTAACTGTCCATATTTTTCTACACAGCTGATATTATGTGATGAGTTTTTTCATGTCTTTCATGCCAAGACCAACAAATATACTTATTTAAGATATACTTGTTTTGTCGATCTTTACTTCATCATAACATTTTATACATTTGAAATACCTAACTTTATTTTTGTAGATAAGTGTGGACTTGCACATTAATTAGAAAACTTAGAGTTCCTGAGGAATTACTTAGAGTTTTGCATTTGTTCATATACATCCCCTCTTGTGATAATCAAGAGTAAATTTTCAGAATTATAGGCGGCAGTATTATAAAGTCACATCTACATCATACCATTTGCTTGAAAGTAATACATATGTGCATACTTACATTCATATTATTATTATTATTATAATTATTATTATAATGCAACTGCAAAACCACTTTTCTTGGCTCCTGCAGCTTCAAGGCTGGACTCCAATCAAGAGCAGGAAAAAGATGGACTCCTCTGGAGTAAAAATGTTCGTGACATGAATCTTCTCTGTTTTGTCAACTGATGGTGGTATGGCCACAGTGAAGGGGATTTTTCACTCACAGTGTAACTTCATACTGATGGAGTCTGGTAACATCCATGCCTCACTATCACGGGAAGTGGCAAACAAAAAGGGAAAAGAAAGAATTTCTTGAAATCTCTTATAGACACATTTAGCTACTTCCCTTCTAGCCTTTCTCTGTGACTCGCCCTCATAATTCTGACACCATCTTTGTTTCCTTCCTCTGCACTTTCTCCATTAGCTCCATTAGGTTGTTGTTTGAGACTAAACCTCCCTACAACTCAAAGGGTGCTAGTTCTATGCTCAAAGGCGGCCCACTGGTGGAGGGACCTACGCTCTAGGCCTAGGGGGTTAG
>JAUTXX010105536.1:0-12973 GCA_032273605.1 Panulirus laevicauda
TGGGCAAGGTCTTCATCAAAATATGATGAAAGGTTAAAAGATAAGACAAGGAGAAATATATACCAATACTGACGGAAGGTAAGGCTGTCATTGTGAAATATGCGTCAATCAAATGAGATGCTGATTTCTTGCATGTCACTTGGGTTGGTCTCTGATACTAGGATCATAAGTGACTGATCATCATAAACATGAAAGACAATGTCCAGTGAGCCTTAATGTAATCCACGTTTGCCATGTGTCTGCTGAGCATGTTTCGTGTATGGCTGACAGATTATTCCACACTTGATATAACGAGCAACATTCTCAAGGTTTTTTTTTGCATTTATGTTTGATTTATAGTTTTTTTTTCCAGCTTATGACCTTTAGTAACTCAAGAACATACACTTGGGTATTTGTTATACGCTTGACAAGTGCAATAAATCTAGATATTGGGTCAGGGAGCAGATGACCGACGTGGAACTGAAATTAAATAAATCCAGCAAATACATTTACCTGAGGGTCAATTTTTTCCTCAATCTTATTTTGGGTGGACTAATGCATTGCATGTACAGCGGTGTGGAGATCTGACTGAATATACAACCTTTTAGTAGAGTCACTGAATCAATTAACACAGAAATAAGTATTCATATAAACCCAGGATTATCTTTATGGGCTATTGTAGCTTTAAGACTGCACTCCATTCAGAAGCAGGGAAAAGAGGGACTCCTTTGGAGCGAGGAGATCCTCGACAAGACTTTTTTCCTTTTCGTCTGGTAATGATACAACCTCGTTGAAGGCGTTTTTCGTTGATCCGTAACCACAAGTCGGCGGAGTCCCGTAGCACCAGATGTATACACATTATGTGTGGATTGCCTGACGATGAACTGTGACAGTTCGATCTGACTGGTCCTGCTGCAGGAGGTGGTGGAGGCACCAGTGTGGCAGAACACCATCACAGTCTGCCGTGCTGAGGCATGCCACACATTCCTGAGCAGACGAGTGTCGTGACATTTATCATGCAGTTACGTTGTCCACCCTTCACAACCCTCCCCCCTAATCAAAACTGGCTGGGGATAATCTTCTGTTGTTAGGTACAATCATGGTTCTCATGCATATCCGTAAAAGTGGAACCGTAATGATTCTACAGATTGCCTCCTCACTCAGCGTGGTCAGTATATGGTGTTCGATGTTACGGATGATTTTCGTTAGTTTCGTCCTTTGGAAAGTTTGTATGATACAGAAATATCACGAGTCTGTCATCATCTGGCTATGTGCTGCAGACGCGACGATTAGCGACGTCGAGAAGAAATGATGACAGAAATACAGCAATTGTTCCCAAATAACGTAAATGCAAACGCTAGATAAATGAATAATTTCAAAGATAAAGTAACTAGATAATGATTTTTCACTGGCATCTTTATAACCCCTGTATAAATTGTATGTACGTAGCAGTTGGTAGACAGCCACGGACCAGGGAGGTATATTGCTACCCTACCCACCTGGTGTCAGGTGAGTTAGTGATGGCTACGTAGTGAGCTACCACTTCAGTGGTTGTCAAGTTGTACTCCTGTGACCCAGGTAGCTGTCTTTCGTTTCTGCCTCACCCACACCTGGACTACTGGCATGCTGTCCACAAACACACAATCTCTCTTTATCATACATAACACTTGACAACACTTAACTCACACGGATCTTCGTAATTCTAATTTGTCTGAGCACCGCGCACTAGCCCTGCCTTTTGGCAAAACGGTAAGAGTAGTCGATATAATTAGTAGGTAGGAACATTAGGTAGAAACATAAGGTAGAAGAAGTAGGTAAGAACAATAGGTAAAGACGTAAGGTAGAAGTAGTGGGTAGGAACATAAAACAGGAGCTTTAGGTGGTAGCAGTCAAAAAGGAAATTGGATAGAAGTATCTGCAAACACTGTGTGCTATACTTGCCGGCACTAAATGCTAAGAAGTGGCACTTGGCGTTCACTGGTTATGGAGACTCTCGCCGTGGACAGCCCACTGAAAAAAATCCAGAATGGAATAGGCTTCAGAAAGATAGATAGATCGGTTGATAGATATAACAATTTCCAGCATTTTATTTCATCCTAAGATATTCCTAATGATTTTAATGATTATGATAATTATATCAACAATTACTGATATGTTCATGCAATGGAATCGACATTTCTTTGTCGGATATGAATAATGAAAATTATTCTTGTTTTAATTTTCGGGTCTGGTATGGATTTAGATCCACTGATCATCCGGCTTTTAGTTTTACATTAAATCCTGGAACGAATGAAAGCGATTGTGCAGAAACACTCTTAAAAGGAACATTCTCACTGGTTCTCTTGAAATATATCTAACAGAGGAGGTAGAATTTAATTCTAAGTTAAGTGTTCAGCACGAAACTAATTGAGGACTTAATTATGCAAAGAGAAACTAACTAAAACGATGATTGAAAGAAAAATGAAAGTATTTAATAACAGACAATTTGGATTGTTGATATTATAATTTAAATTTCCGTCATCTTCTGTCAGGTTTCCTCTCTTCTGCTGTGCTAACAGAACCTCCTCATGTGGGTGGCGCCTGCTAACACTAGCAGGAAGTGAGGCGTGTTATTGTTAACAAGGAAATGAGGCGATTCATCATCCTTTTGTATCGTGGAAATCACTAGTCATTGTTAAGGTAGAGATTGACCCTTACGGTTAATTAATACCAAGCGGAGCCTTTCTACCTGTAAGGCAGTTGAACAAACACCTGGTGACGAGATCTTCCTCCTCCACCAGGGACGGCCGGCCACCAGTAGAGCACAATCTGCCATTTCAGTTATAGGAACAAAATGATCGACATGAGGAATCTTGATCTAGACATGGAAATATTTACTCCATTACATAGAATAATGTCATCATTAGATTATCTTTATTATCCTAAATGACGTATGCTAAGTGGAAGGGTTGAACTTACCATCATGACCTGATACAAGAATTGGACCTTACAATCGGGTATCACTACCGCTTATAGTAATTATACGTAGCTCCTATGGCGACCAGCCAGTGCTCATGTTGCCCCAACGTCATCTTAAGCGAGGGATCTGGAAAATTATCTGGAAGTGTGGTGAGGTACAGGTTACTCCATGGAATGGTCCAGGTGTTAGAATAACCTGTTGCTGGTGACACCAATGTCTTGTTCTCCATGTGTTACCATGGTCTGGAACCTTGACCTGTGACTGGTGATATCACTTGTGTTCATCTACTGTTACCATGATCTGTAACCATGACCTGTTATCATTTGTATTACCATGGTTAGTTATTGGTTTTACTATGGCCTGTTACTCATGTCACCATGGCCTGTTACTGGTGTTACCATAGCCTGTTACTGGTGTTACCATAGCCTGTTACTGGTGTTACCATAGCCTGTTACTGGTGTTACCATAGCATGTTACTGATCTTTCCGTGATCTATCGGTTCAGGGGATTCAAAGAATACGCCCCTAGTTAGGAACCAGAGGGAAAATTAAGAAAACTCACTAACGACTTTCTACTTCCTTTCATCATGCTGACCCACCTGGTTTCCCATAGGGAGTTTCCCAGCAGAAGGAGGACCAACGTCGCCTCTCCTCACGAAGGGCAGGACGCAGGTCAGGAGGGAGAGGTGCTTCTTCATCCATGCTATTCCTCCCGTTGCCCACTTTTATCACCCTTAAAGCATCTCCCGTCTCCAGTTTCCCTCCAAATTTTTCGTCAAGTATCTTATCATCTGCTCGAAGTATAGGCAGAGCAGTCTGTGCATCCAGTGCGTCTTATCAAATTGTCTTTGGATGATTAGGGTAAGATAATGTTTATTCAAATATGGGCTCCGGCAACTCGACTTTCCCGCCAAGAGCTCAACCCTGACGTGAAAGTGAACGTATGTATATATAAGCCTGGCGGATGCGAGGATGCCACAGTCATTCTCTCGCTCCTCTGCAGTTATGGCGTCAGTACAGGTGAGGAATGAAGTATTAGATAAGAAAATAAGACAGACGAGAAAATGCAAAGTTGGGTGGTGACAAAGCGGCAATAGAGCGCATCAAGTTAGGTGTCGACGGTGAACAGAAAACGAAGATGGTACCCGGGAGGTGTGCTCCAGCCTCGTGGAATGTTCATAAGTGTTCGTCCAGTCTTTAAATATTTCGTGGTGTGCTTCATATTTAGATAGTTGAACCTCCAGTTCAATAACGTAATTTGATGTTCAGTGCGATGTAAATTCTCTAACATATTGTCATTTTAACGGTGTGTGTTATTACATTTATCGGTACGGTCTGCGTTGTGCTGTACCGTTACTGTACAGTGTAGCTATCTCGTGTGTGTGTGTGTGTGTGTGTGTGTGTGTGTGTGTGTGTGTGTTTGCACGTCTGTCTGTCTGTATGTATGTATGCATGTATGTATGTATTTATTTATGCATGTATGGATGTATGTCTATATGTACGTATGTATGTATGTCTCTCTCTCTCTCTTTTCTCGATATTCCTCATCCTCTGGCCTAATTCTACATTCACTTTCTCTCTTCTTACTTCTCTCTCTTCTCGTTGCTCCTCATCCCCCGGCCTATTTCCCCATTCACTTTGATCATTTCCTTTACATTCTGCATGTTTTTTCTTCTGATTTCGAGTCGTCTATCCCATTTTCTAGAGTCCTACTTATCTTATCGTCTTCTCTTCTGCCAATGTTATTGTCATTACGTGTAGATACACCCATCTTTATCCTAGTGTCGCTTAGATCACATTTTACTCAGTCGTCTTCCATCTACAAGATATGATACTAACTCTTTTTCTTCTTTTCTTTTTAACACGTTTTGTATTTCCTCCTTTACCCAACGCTGCGTCCTAGCACACACACACCCTCTCAAATGGCTTCCGTTCCTCTCTCTCTTCCTGCTTATCCTCCTACTCTCTCTCTCTCTCTCTCTCTCTCTCTCTCTCTCTCTCTCTCACTCTCTCTCTCTCTCTCTCTCTCTCTCTCTTCCTCCGTCTCTCTCCTGTTTACTTCCTGGAGGAGAGCCGAGGGCGTGACGGTGGGGGGGAGTGGACGTGAAGGAAGAGGTGTGGTCGAGGAAGATCGTGGCGTGACGCTCATCAAAGTCATCTGGCCGTCACATGATTCTTTCCTTTGTACGGTCAAAGGTGTTTGAACCTCTACTGACTGACTGTGAATGCCTCTTCTTCAAAAGCCTGTCGCCCGATACCATTTCCCTTCTCCCGTATAAGGGATCGGAGCAACGTCTAGCCTAAGCGATGAAATCCCTCTTAGTCGTCTCTTCCTTACCGCTTCACTTACAGTGTCTCCATAGATTAATGTTGAGGTTTAAGTATTTATCGTTTCCAGGCCAAGACTTAGGTATCTGAGTCCATTTTCAGACCAGTCCATTTTGAAATGAGAAAAAGAAAGATTAAATGGTTTTTTTTATAGCGTATATGAGACGCATGAAGTAAAGCTCTTGGCTTGCTGAATGTGATGGGACTTCAGCTGAATGTAATGAGACTTCAGTTACCTATCACAGATTATAACAGTTATTAGAAATAGCGTCAAATCTCATTTTTTTTCCTGCGCCTCTCTTTCTCTCTCTCTCTCTCTGCTCATAAGTAGGTGTTTCAACCCTTCTCATTACTTGCTCCGCAAGGCAGAATACCTGGACTTTTTATATGTTATGAGCAGGTTGAACTGCCTCCTATTACTAACCCTAGGAGGGCAACAGCCTTTATGCTTACTGAAGGTCTTTTAAGTACATCTGTTCGTGATCCACACACACACACACACACACACACACACACACACACATACACACACACACACACACACACACACAAGGAAAGCAGGTGGAACTCATATCTGATGAGCTCACAAAATTAAACTTTGGTATGCATCATTTTTATTCAGTCACATTATTCCAAATTGGACCGTCATTTTTTTTTTTTTTTTGGCAACAGGTGTCTGGAGGGGTGATAGCATATGAAACAGGTAGTGATTCCTAAGGATGATTTTTCTTTTGGTAAGGTCATTGTTTGTCTGACTCGCACTGACAGCTCGTCGACCCCTGTATATCACATTGTTAAGATTCACTTTATCCCAATGCACCCTTCGCGTATTTTGAAGACCCGGACAATCAGAATGTCTTTCACTCCATCCTTCTACCTCTCTTCCTTGGCTCACGCCTTCATATCTATGTCATATATCTCCACATAGGTCAGTTACTGGCACATCTTCGCATAGAAGTCCTCAAGGTACAATACGTTTTCTATCATTGGGCCTTCCTTTGGTAATAGAATTTGAAAACCCGATCTTCTTCAGGTTGGCCTCTTGAAGGACAATCATCTACTGGTAGTTCTTCCCTGAACTGATCACTTTCACTCGGGTTTTTATCTCAGGATGGATCTTTAGACACAAGTGATTTCAGTACATCCCAGTAGATTAGATAATCTTCGGTGTATTCTGTGGCGCAGATCTTCTCGAAGTCCTTCGTCTAGTGTCGGATCTTCCGGCGGATCTTCGTAGTGAGTTTCTCCCTCCCGGTAGTTTGTCGTACATCTCCATCAGATGCGTCTTCTGTGGGTGGTTCTTCACACAAGCCTTCCTCAAATATGTATCCACCTTAATTGGATTGTGCATCTTCAAGGCATGGATCTCCTTCGTGTACGCCGTGTGTACAAAGACCGACCCACTCACCCACCCACCTCCTCTCTCTGTCTCTCATAGTACACGTTCCTCTTGGTTTCAAATAAATCTCTCTCTCTCTCTCTCTCTCTCTCTCTCTCTCTCTCTCTCTCTCTCTCTCTCTCTCTAAAACTCTTATCATTATCAACTTTTGGTCACCAGCTAACCAACTTTCTCGCCCCTTCACCACTGCAATCATTCTCCCTTGGTATGTCTCACTTCTACGAATTTTGTACGCGAGAGCATACTGACCCACACTAGACCATAGTTAATTACCACCTGTTGCTTTGAAAACCAAGCCAACATCTACTTGCCTTCAGTCTCCTCCTATCCACTTCGTCAGAGCCTCTGCACACCGAGACGACATGGGTCTTGAAGGAAATTAGTTTATAGGAACACTTGTGGTCTGATGTGCATAATGGATGGAGAATGAATTTGATTTTACGTTTTTTGTAGTTCTTTTTTTGTCTATTGAACCCCTGAGACGAAGGGGTGTTTGAGCTCTTAATGCCAAATCATTCCAAAATTATTAAAGATCAGATGATCACATGTTACATAATATGTTCCTTTCTTTCATGAGGAATAACAAGTAATGAGTTTTAAAGTCCAGTCAGCATAAACCTGAGCATTTAGTAAAGTCTCATCAGACACCTTTCAAAACCTGCTTTATTTTCTAACTTCATTGTTTATAATTCTTGCTTTTGGATGAGTAGTAAGGTTCATCATCCATCACAGTTCTACTGTGATTGTCGTCTTTAATGAAGCACCTGTTCGTAGGAGGATCCAGCCTTAGACCTTGCTCCCAGCCTTCGACCCATATATTCCCCCCTCGGCGTTGTTGGAATGGGACGCCAAAAGTCCATCCCAGCGTAACAAAGGAAGACTGCGGAATGAGATGATTGATACCGTTCGCAGCCTTCGAACTCGTAAATCTGAAACGTCAACAAAGAGTCTTAATTGCACATCAAGAAAGCAAACATCTGGTGTGATTTATTCATCCTGCGCGTCGAAAATCACCTTGACCGCATCAATAATAGCAGTAATAATGTACCACTCTTCTGCCACCAGCCCAATAATTTCAGTCCTCTTTTTTTTCTATTCTTTTTTTCCCTCGAACACTCACTGGACCAATCAGATCACTGGATATCTATATATATCTTTGATATCTGTGGGAGGGACGACCCTTCATTACCTGTTAGTATCGTCGCAAATTATCTCCCATCCTCATCATCATTTTCACAGTTCTGGTGATGTATATCATCCTACATTGCCTCATCACCACCATCAGGGTATCAGCAGCAGAGCCCGCCTCCCCTCCCACCTATAACCAGACGTTGCTATTAACACGGCCAGTACAACCGCGCCAGTCCGGGTAAACACACTGACGGCCAAAGCTATCGTACCTGAAGCCTAGAATTATTGTACACATTGCTAGATCAGCGAACTCTCCCTCCTCATGACGTCTGCTCGCCCCGTTGATTTCCTTGGGATTAATAAGTCTCCACTACACGATGTGGATTTCTGTCGTTCCTCGCCTTCGTTGGGATATAATTCTCATAGCAAACTTTAGGTCAGGTTCTTTTATGGGTAGCTTTGCTAAATGGCCGTAGTGTCGGTAAGTAATTTAGTTATTCTATGTCCCACTTTCAGATCCCGTGTTTGAAGTATGCATATGACCCTTCCTGTCGTAGTTTCAAGGCTACGGCTCAAATATATTAAAAAACATATTCACAAAGAGGTGAAACACTGGCGTATACACTATAACACCGTATTTCAGTTTCAGAGAGTTTTGTTCATGATTGCAACTATCCTAACTGTTTTACCACTGCGACTTATATACATAAATTATGTTTATATACGCGTATATACTATCCTGCGAAAATCAGATGAACTGTGTTTGTCTCTAAGTATAACTAACCACTGCATAACTACATGAGACCTAATCTATACGTAACGTGTAGCGCAATTGCCCTGTTAGAGGATGTAAGGTGGTTCGTGGTTAAGAGTCGTAACTCACAGTGAATCGATACATCAGAGGGTTACATGAATCACTGAAACACCATTTCGATTCGGTTGAGACTCGCATATCCTCGAGATTTATGAACCATTGAGAAGGCATTATAGATCACCAAGAAAGAATGAAAAAAAAAAAGCCTTTATAGACTTTGAACCACTAACACGTCATTTCTCATGAAGCCATCGGGATCCAGAAGAGCCACGAAAGACGTGAACCACAACGAAACCGTGTCGAACCACACGAACAACTGCCAGATATTTGAACCCCTACGAATCATCGTCATAAACCACTTCTAGGTACTCGAAGCACTTTGAACCGAAGCTCCGGACAATCTCGGGGTATGTGAGTCATGATAGTGGTAAACAGACTTGGAACAGTTTTGAATCATAAGAACCAATGAAACGTCACGATAAAAAGCTTATGGAAATTTCGGACATTTATGAATCATAGGAACGAACGAGACATCTCATCATGAAGCAGAAAAGACCCTTTTTTTTAAATCATCAAAATAACTGAACTACATAATTTCGCTAGAGAGATCCATACACACATAGATAGTAAGATATAGCTATACACACAGCTCTATCAGTGACATAGCCATACACAGAGCTATAGCTGTGGCACAGCTATACACGCAGAAAAACGCTGGCTTATTTGGGTAAAAAGGGGTGGTCTTCCACCAGGAAAATTGCGCGAGCTATAAAGCTGGGGACTCCCAGATACAACAGAACATAAATTCAACCTAACATTCGCATCTCTCATACATTTACTGCCCGGGAAACGCAGTTAAGGACTGCGTGTGTCTGCCTGTGTGTGTGTGTGTGTGTGTGTGTGCCTGTGTGTAAAGCTTATTCATCATGGATATCATTATCCAGCAGTTAATCTCATGTAATAGAGGTATTACTGTGAAAAATATGAAAACACCCGTCCTTGATTTCCTTCGATTTTAAGAAAATATATTCTCCTGACTGCATTCATTACTATGACATTGTTCTGCAAGAATTTCAGTAGTGTTGGATGATAAAGGGAACTGTTAACTAGAGGATTGTTCTCTTGTTCATGTTTGATCTTCGAGCACTCGGGAACGCCCTGCTTGTGTGCAATGTCAGGGGATGTTTCAAATAACTATTCACTGGATATTCGAAGCACGTGAGTGATGAGCAGTGCCAAGCTCGAAGATGTTCGCCTTGTAGACAAGTCTAGAGATAAAACAGAGAGTGATAGAAGTACGGATAGGAAAGAGGAGGAGCTAGTTCGACTGAAAGTCCTATATCTGAGCATTCAGAGAGAGAGAGAGAGAGAGAGAGAGAGAGAGAGAGAGAGAGAGTCACTAGACTCTGTGATGAACCATCGCTGTCAAGTGTTAATCTGTGGGATGGCTCACTGTAATCTGTAGATTGATAGACGTGACTGAAAACGTTGTTCATAAACCAAAACGATTTTGAATCATAGAAATGACCTGGAGATTCATTATACGATGGCTTATATCCCCGTTATCATTCGCCCATTTATAAGGTTCCCAAAGGGTCCAGAGTGAGTCTCTCTGTGTGTGAATAGGAGCCAAGTAACTCGTTACTTGTGTCTGTATCTCATGATGTTTTAAGGGTTAAATACTTGTTATGCATGACTTAGGATCTCGCACATCATGCGCGGTTCATGCACTGAGAGTGTGGTGAGCTGAGAGATTCAAGTAGATATTCAGTGAGCAGAGAATAAAGTTGTCATCACTTTACCTTCACGTGTCAGTCTGCATTTGCTCTCCTAGTGGGAATGGTTCTTAACATATTGTCCTTCTTTCTAGTCTGAGTAAAGTAAGTAAAGTGTAAGTAAAGTATAAGTAAAGTATCATTGTTTTATTACATGTTGAAGACACATTTCTTTCCCTCTCGGCCGTGGTTGTGTCTGTGTGTGTGTGACCCTCTGGGTAGTGGATGTGTCTGTGTGTGACACCCTGCGTCGTGGAAGGGTGTGTGTGGCCCTCTTGTGTCCGCTTCTCCTCTGGCAGTCGATGATAACAGAACTCGTTATTTTCTGATGATTAAGAATCTGATAGTTTGATTAACTTTCCTCGACCGTGTGGAAGAAGAAAAATGATGGTCCATTAAACTGACTGGTGTCTCGTTATTCTGTTACGTGGGAGATTTGTGTGGTCTTGGTTAGAAGGTCCTGAGATGCGAAATTAATTATTGTCTCCCCAGATACTTTGAAGAAGATATTATCCCCGGGGATGGGGTAGAAAGAATACTTCCCACGTATTCCCTGCGTGTCGTAGAAGGCGGCTAAAAGGGGTGGGAGGTGGGGGGCTGGATATCCTCCCCTCCAGTTTTTACTTTTCCGTAAGAGGAAAAACAGAGAATGGGGCCAAGTGAGGATTTTCCCTCTTAGACTCAGCCTTCTGTTCGTAACGCTACCTTGCTAACGCGGGAAGTGGCGAATATGTACGAAAAAAAGATCTTTGAGAAATATTAGATAAAGGGAAGCGTATTTCAGAACGTTTAAGCATGTTAAACAGCATATCACAGAGAGCTCTGAAGAGGCGAGTAAATGCGTGTTTTGTGTTATCTCCAACCTTCCGTTTTCCATGTGTTTACAGATTTATTTATGTGTGAGCGAAATTCGCCAGCAATTCCTTTTATGCTGATAAGCCAGAAGTGGCGGAACAGAGGAGTGTAATGGGAGGCCAAACAGATGTTTGTAGTGTTTTACAAACACTTGTTTTATTGAACATCAAGTCCGGACATTTGCAGTGTGTGTGTGTGTGTGTGTGTGTGTGTGTGTGTGTGTGTGTGTGTGTGTGTGTGAAGTATCCCTTTTGTTTACTTGTTCTCTGTGTCAAAGTTCAAAAACAATATGTTTTTGTTGCATTTGTATCTCTCGGTTTTGTTTGTCCCCACATTCATGTATCTTGTGTCATGTTGTTCTCCAGTTCTACCTGTCTCGCTTGTCCGTCTGTTCCACCTGTCCAGCCCATTTCGTCTGTCCCACCCGTCCAGTCCATTCCAGGTGTCCCACACAACCAGCCTGTCTTAATTTCCTTACTTCATCTGTCCCATTTACCCAACCTTCTCAGTTTTTCCTTCCCGTCGTGTTTGTATGCTCCGACCCGTTCCACTTGCTTTACCTATCGCTTCTTTCCTATCTTTCCCACGTGTCTTTATCTTCACCATTCTTCCAGTTCTTTGCTTATTTGATAACAGAAGATTCAATGATATTTCTCGTGGTAATGTAGTTACAGTTACTAACTGAATTAGCGTTGCTCCAGTCAATACAGTGGTCATAATTTTCAACATGATCAAACAAAGTATTTGATTCTTGTCCTGTTTTATCTGTGTCACATATCTTAACCCACTATCTATTGTTTCCGAGTCTCACCAGCTCTCGCCTGTTTCACTTTGCCAATAGATTTCCTTTTTTTCGGCCGAGCAGTCGTCCTTCATCTCCCCCACCTGGCTATCTTGCCCACTTTCCATGCATATTGATACCTGGGCAGTTGTCCCAGTCCCTTGTCACGCCACCATGAGTAGCATATAACTAGGTTACGTCTGCCCCACTGGGAAATCTCGTATAAATTTGAGTGTATAGAAGTGTTGGGCCGATACGAGACTTCAAGTCCGAGTGACAGAATGTGGTAGTTGGTTTGCAGGGTCTGGATAACAGCTCAGAACTGTCCTGGCCAGTGGAGAAGTGGATTTGGTTATCTGTTGAGGTATGATGGTAGAGGAGGTAAGACAAAAACACTTAAAGGTATTAGATATGATCATCGTATAATTACAGAATACATTTTTTTTTTTAGCTTATTGTATCTACGCATAATGGTTCTCGTCATTCGTGCTTTCAGTCTGTGCCATTTCGTGAAGGCATGGCTTAAATGCGGTACCCAGACTGAAATCAGTTGTCGTGAGACCCTTAAATTTCGAATGGCAAGGTGTAACACCTTCCACGGTCGCTTACAGCACACCTCTCGTTGAAGAGGGTAGTACACGCCGTATCATACAACACAGTTCGATATGTTGATACCTGAAAAATACATCCCATTTTCCTCTGAAAGGATTTGTTATTACGTATATGTCAATAATCAGCTTATCAATTAGAGGACGAGGGGATTTTCCTCTTTTTTTTTCCTACTGCCACACGAAATTAATTTATTGACTCACATCAGTGACTGTGATACTCTAAGCTGTGATTATTAAGCCATGTACAAAAATCATACCCACCACACACACACACACACACACACACACACACACACACACACACACACACACAAGGGCGTCAGGGTATGTCGATGTGCTGTA
>JAUTXX010105646.1:0-12146 GCA_032273605.1 Panulirus laevicauda
AGGCCCCGATCACTCAAAATCTTTTTCACTCCATCTTTCCACCTCCAATTTGGTCTCCCACTTCTCGTTCCCTCCACATCTGACACATATATCCTCTTTGTCAATCTTTCCTCACTCATTCTCTCCATATGTCCAAACCATATCAACATACCCCCTTCTGCTCTCAACTATGCTCTTTTTATTACGGCACATTTCTCTTACCCTTTCGTTACTTACTGGATCAAACCACCTCACACCACATACTGTCCTCAAACATTCTATTTCCAACACAATCACCCCCTCCACACAATTCATGACTCACAACCATATAACATTGCTGTAGCTGCTATTTCTTCAGACATAAAAATTTTTGCTCTCTAAGATATGTTCTCTTTCCACTCTTTCTTCATTATTCCCAAAAGCTTCGCCTCCTCCCCCACCCTATGACTCACTTTCGTATCCATTCACTGCTAATTCCACTCCCAGATATCCAAAAAATTCAAGTTCCTCCAATTTTTCTCCATTCAAACTTCCATCCCAACTATATTGTCCCACAACCCTGATGAACCTAATAACTTTGCTTTTATTCACATTTACTCTCAACTTTCTTGTTTCATGCTCTTCCAAATTCAGTCAACAACTTCTGCAGTTTATCACTCGAATTAGCCACCAGTGCTGTATCATCAGTGAGCACGAACTAAAAGAAGTTTCGGAGTGGAGGCAAACTAAACCATGTCCAACAAAAAAGGCATACTATCATTTGCCCCACAAACAATAGAACAAGCATTGTTAGTCTTTCCTTTCCAGACTTGTGAATTTTAGGCTTGCATTGTTTGGTACCTTGGGTATTTTGCAATTATGGCACACTGTGTCAACTTGTACCACTTTTACCAAATATGAATAAACTTGCAACAACAAAAAAATTACCTTCCTATTTTCAGAGTCTAAATGAATCTTTCCTCTAATAAACACAGATTATATTTTGAGGTACTGAATCTGCATATCTATCATGCATATTCTAAATGTTAGAGCAAGATACTAATACTACTATTCAATTCGTATCCCACCAAGCAGCAAAGTACGTTCAGTTGCATTCGCTCTATTCCATTATTCACTACATTCTAAATTAAGCGTATGCATTTCAGTTCACTTAAGAAGAATGTTAGCTTAATGATGCCTAAGGCGTCTGACAATAGTCGGAGACACTCAGTTACAGAAAAATCTCTGGGTCTTGCTCATTCTTTGGTACCTTTATAATGTATCAAATTATCTTTAAATAATACTTTAGGATATTTCAAGAGTTGTGGACTTATCATTCATACATCAATGATGTCACAGCAAAATACCATTGGATCTACACAAAACATCTTTGCTCCAAAATGCACTCTCGTCCAAAGTTGTTATTGAAGAAAGGATGTTATAATTCTCACTACGTTTAGCATTGATGAGCCTGGCATATTTTGGATAAGGATTCCAACCAGGACATTCATCTACAAGAAAGAAAAAGACTACTCTTAGGTTAATGGCCACCATAGATCGTTTGATGCTTCTACCTACAGAGAATGATAAGGGAGATCTTATGTAAAAGTAAGCCCCAGCTAGTGTTTCCATCTGATAATCCTGTAGCTACAAAGGAATATGTAAAGCCTGGATAACTGAGGATTTGGCAAGTTGCTTATTCAGATAAATCAAGGAATGAAGACATAATCAATCAACACTATCCCACTCCAGCAATACCTCAAGCTTTTATCAACACCTTTTTTCCCAAAAATTGTTTGCCATTTCCTGCATTTGCAAGGTAGTGCCAAGAACAGAAGACAAAAATGTCTTTCACTCACATCCATTCTCTACCTTTTATGTGTAGTGCACCAAAACCCCAGCCCCCATCCACAAACAGACTACAGAGACTATTCCGTTGTTTCCCAACCTAACTGATAAGCCCTGGTTTAATCCACAGACAGCATGTCATCCCCTGTATATACCACTCCATTTCCTATTCATGCCTTTCACCCACCTGCACTCAAAATCTTAATTCACTCTGTCCTGCAATCTCCAATTTGGTCTCTCACTTCTCCCTGTCCACTCTAATTTGGAAACATATATCCTCTTTGTGAACTTCTTAATCTATCTAGTTAACTATTTATCAACATCTTTGATGCCCATTCCCTCCTGGAACTCCCATCATCAAGGTAGCCACAGCAAAAGTCTACCTACCCCTGTCCATACCAGCCTCCCTTACAAATACCATTTGATGCATTCTTCTTCCAATTCTCTCCCTCTAGTAGTCCTCCACCCTATTTCCCCATTTCAAAGATGGTCTTCCTCTCACAGCAACCCCTTTAATTGTACCATTATACACCCTCCTCGTAAACTACCCAACTTGCATTCTTTCTATATGCTCAAACCACTTAAGGAGTATTACATTTCACCCACTATATCAATCCACAATTCATTCCCATAGTCATACCACATGCCCCTCTCAAATGGCTCGTTTCCACAGTCTGGATTCTGACATCTGTGATCTATTCCATGTCCATGTTGTTTTGGTTGCATAGGTGAGGTTTAGGAGGACCATGCTGTCCTTTAATCTCTTCTTCACCTCTACCCTTCATCATTCTATAAAGGGACCCAATGACTCTTCCAACTTAAACTGCTCTCTTTTTCATATCTCCTTCCATTCCACATCACCCAACTTACTCAAGATGGCTCGCAAATACTTAAAATTCTGCCACCTCTTCCAGTCTTTCTCCCCATATCTATGACTCAGCTTAATAAACTTTGCAAGATCTATACTTCCACTCTGTTTCCTTTCAAACACCATGACGTAAGCAAACTACACGGTATCATCCAGACAAAGGCCTGTCACTCACCACCATACTTCACTACCACCTCTATGCAACCCTTTTCCTAGCTTTGCCTTTACCTAGCTTTACTTTCATCTCTTATCATTCCATCCATATACATGTTAAAAGTCAAGATAACATCACACAGCCCTCCCTCACACCCACATGTATAACATAACTTTCACTCAACTCTCCGACCACTCTTACACATACAGTTGCTCCCCTACAGACTACTTTCTTCTAAACTTTCTGTTATCCTTCTTCCATACTTCTCCTTGCTTTCTTTATGATTCATCCTCTCACTTGCTAACACTTTTACCTCTCCTTCCTTACACCATACCTCCGCTTCTCCCTGATCCCTACCACCGGAAGAATTGCAAAATTTCATCCACTGTCGCATAGTAAATCAAACTCTTTTGTTGTTCTCTTCAATCATTTCTTAAATAAAAAAAAAATGTTTTAGAGGAATTAACCTCTCTCAGCAAAGACATCTACAAGATAACTTCCATTCTCATTTACTCAATGCACTCCCCATTCACTTACAATTTTGCCAGTTTCATCAAATCCCACCTTCACATTCACATATCACTCTATGAAACCACCTTTTTCTCATTCTCAAACCTAGTTATAATGTCTTTCAAATTTCTCCAGAAATGCTTCATTTCATACTTACATTGCACAGTCTCCATATTCACAGGTGCATATACACATCCTCATACATAGTTCACAATTCCAATCTTTCCTTTCACCCAAACTATTCTTCATCCATTCCATCCATGTTCTGTAACGCCCTCCCATACTGTAGGTGACAACACAATTGCACATCCTTATCTTTCTCTTCCCTTAATAATTTTCATTCACTCACATCCATACTACTAATTCTTCCACATCATCCCACAACTTGCATTTTCACTCTATACACCTTACCAAAGCATATGGTTTCTCCAGTCACTAGCACATTTAAACTATAACTTTTAAATTTCTCCACACGCTGCCTTCTCTCACCCGTCATCCCATTAACATTCAGAATCATCACCCTCAATTGCACATCCCTTTAACTCTCCAGTATAAATGGTGGGCTCCCAGTGTCGCTTCTTGGTCTTCAGTGCCTCACCCTTGACAGGCCACTGGCAGATGGGGCAACTCTAGCACAGTGCTTCCCAGAGACAGCAGGCCTCTAAGGTTGTCCAGAAAACCTAAAGCCTCAATAAACCTTGTGTCCTTCTGTTTTAAAAACTACTGTCCTGATGAGGTTGGTCAACTTCTCCCTTTGGTCCACCCTAAAGGGTATACTAATGAGATCACCAAGAGAAGGCTGGGCAAGACTTGGATACTCCGGAAAACTAAAGTATCCTCGAGAGGTATTGAAACGGAACTTTTCCCAGTTACTGATCCCCTACTGCAGTAGCAGCACCTTTTAACATAATAGGTTATGATACTGCTAACTACTTCCCTCCAAATGTCGAATCATTGATGCACAACCTCTTCCTACTCTCTCAACTATATTCTCCTTATTGCCATACCTCTCTCTCTCTCTCTCTCCTTATCAGCATTTACTTAATCAACCCTCTTCACACCACATACTGTCCTAAATCATTTCCTTTCCAACACATTCACCCTCTACCATCCATTCTTACATTCACATCCTTACATCATCATCAGGACTACTATACCTTCAAAGATACCCAGATACTACCTGTGTTATGGCAACACCTGTTATCAGTTAATTTAGGGGGTAACATAGGCAGACCAAGTTCACCTCCATATACTTCCAAGTGCAACTCATTCCCGCAGCAGCACAAGCCTTCACTACAACTTTTCAGCAACTTATAGTTTTTATAAACGACATCATGAAACACCATGATATATGTGTAGTAATCTATTTCAGATGTACTTTGTCTATAAAGGACGGATTAGGATTTTTTTAACCCCTCTCCCCAAACTTTAATAAATGGGTTTCAGCTGTTCAACTGATGACAGGCCATCCAGAAACATAAGCACATCACGTCAAGGTAATAGTATAACTGTGATTTCAGACATAGACCGAGGTAGAGTAAAGCATAGTGAGGTGTTTTGAAAATGAAATGAATAAGGAAACAAGTGGAAAAAATAATGGAGGACCAGAATATTATCTGCAAATGAATATGGGTAAAACAGAACCAAACAGATTTTATGTCACACTTACTCACAGTTTCCCATGTCAGTGAGGTATTACCAGGAATCGCTCGCATCCAACCATTTGTTGTAAGGTATATTGAATCAAAACAAGGGCCCCTAACCAAAACCAGCCCTCACGTACCTTTACATGGTTTCTCCTACATGCTTCACACTGCCTGGTTGAGCTCAATGACAGAACATCACCCCCTGTATAGCACATCATTCTAATTCACTCAACATGCCACACACCCTCCTGTACATTACAACCCACCTCAATGCCTCTTTCATTTCACCCTTCCACCTCATTCCTGGTGTCCCTATTTTCCTAGGTCCCTCCTCTTCCAAGATATATAACCTCTTAGTCATCATCTCCCCACTCCTCTCTCCACTATGTCCAAACCATTTCAATAAACTCTCTTCAGGCCCCTCAAACACACATACCCCTCTTACTACCACACCCTTCTCATACTTCATCATTTTCTAATCATTCAACCCTCTTCATAACACATACATTGTCCTTAAACATTTCATTTCCAACACATTCACCCTGTTCCATAATCTTCATCTAGAGTCCATGCCTCACTACTGAGGCAGCTGTAACATTAAACTTGCCCATTCTTACCCTCACAGATAGTGACATTCTCCATACACTCCTCAACACGCCAAGAACCTTTGCTCAATCACCCATTCTAAGGATAAGTTCCGCTCTTACCTCTTACTGTTCCACTTGTTGTGAGGTCCACCACTCTCATGTATCCAAAACACACCAATTCCACCAAATTCTTTAAAGTTTACACTGCAAACAACTTCTCTCACTGTACTGCTGAACCTAATAACCTTGCTTTCACAAACAATTTCTATCAATTTTCTATTCACACACCCTCCAAAAACATGGATACTGTAGTAGTTTCCTGTAGATACTGTAGAGGGGAGGATTTCCAGCCCCCCGCTCCCTTCCCTTTTAGTCGCCTTCTACGACATGCAGGGAAATATATGATCCAAAAATCCACCAACTCTCCTCAACCAACATTATTCCTCTTGAATCTGCTGCCCAGAGTATGCCATCATCATGTGCATGAACTCTAAAAATCATCCTTATCTTGTGATCCACTTTCAATTTTACCCACATCTAGAACTCCCTTCCTTACAGTCTTTTAAATATTCCCATTAATAATTCCTCACCTTAAATGCCAGCCTCTCCTTCACTCTTGCCCTAAAACTAACCCCTCACTTTACCCGTAAGACATTTTTAAACCATTCTCTACTATTACCCTTGAGCTGAAACATAATATCTATCTCTTCCTTCTCATCCCAGTTACATCCACATCAATTCAGACACCCATACCTGGGGCTCCCAGGAGGGTAAGCCTTCCTTGCTTTGGCTCGTCCCTAAAGAAGAGATCCCTAAAAGAAGGACCAAATATTTTGAAGGACTCTTAAAATGAGTTAATGATGGGATGGCATATGGTGGGTATAGGGTAAGGGAGGTATGTGGAATGACAGAATGAAGAATGCGTTTAGAACTACAGACCTGAGCATACATGAACGTACATGAGGGTTTGAGGCACTCATGGTACTTAACAGTGGTCATAGTTTTACACCCACGGCACCCCATCTCTTGAACATTCTCTATAATCACACAATTTCTGAAATTCATGTATGCTGTCTACATTCTCAGTCATCTCATTCAATTAATCCACTAATCTTATACCCATTCAATGGCTTACTTAAGCTCCCACGGTTCCACCTGCTGCCATATTCACTCCCAAGGATCTAAAACTTTACTTTCTCTGGGTTCTCACTTATCAAACTCACTCTCTAACCAACCTGTCTAACTCTACTGTTAAATTCAGTAACTTTATTTTCATTCACAAACATTTTCAACCTTTTCCTTCCACACACTATCCCAATGCAGACACCAGCTGCTGCAGTTTCTCACTTGTATTTGCCACTAATGATGTTTCATCAGCAAACAGTTAGTGACTCATTTCCCTGACCATTCCAACCTCAAACAGGTTAAGACCTGCCCCTCTCTCCAAGATCCTTACATTTACCTTCCTTACCAACCCATCTCAAAACAAGGTAAATGCCATGGAAATATCACATAGCCAGACTCTTCTTCACCTGCAACCACACACCTTCCTCTCTTCCTATTTGCACACATGCCTTACTCTCTAAATAAAAACTTCGCTGCTTTTAGTAGCTTTTCTCACATCACATAAGTTGATGTCATCTATCTAGATTTTCAGAAAGCAAATGATGAGGTACCCCATCAAAAGTCAACGGCAAAAGTTAAGGCACATGGCAAACAAGGTGGTTAGAAAACGAGATGACTGACAGTAAACAAAAATAGAGATAATGGTCAAGCCACAGAATGGTTAACTGTGTGCCACAGGGATCAGGAATCAGTCGTGAAAATAATCCTCCTATTCATATATGGTAATAACAGTGATATAGGCTGCACTGCAAGATACTGAAATTCACAGATACTACTTAAGCCCAGAAATCTAAATTAGCCATACTATTATTGCTCCCCAATCTGATGCTCTATACATTTCACTACTCTCCCAATCACTACTACTCTCATACAACTTACAAGATACAATAAAAAAAATCATACATCTGTTGTTCATATACTCACTTTACACACTGGCATTGTACAAGCATTCCATCAATCCTCATCCTGAGCAATATATATAATAAAAAATATTTTTCTCAAAACATTCAACTGTGAGCCCATCCACTCAAGCTACTTTGCCATAATTCATCTCATGCACAGTATTCACAACCTTTTCTCTTCAACAAGACACTTGCCATGACTCTCACTTAACACACTTCCAAGTCCCAAACACCAGTACCTGCTATCCTATCAATTAACACATTCAACAGTTATTCAAAATATTGTCTCCATCTCCTCTTCCCTTTGTGATTGCCTGTTACCACTTCTCCATATCATCCCTTCAATGATGCTTCCATATGCTCTCTTCTTTAGACATAATACATATTAAGAAAAAAAAAGTGATACGAGAGTGGATTTGACTATAAAATCATTCACCACACAAACTGTGCTGTCAATGGACTAAACCAGGGAATATGAAGCATCTGGGGTAAAACATGGAAAGGTCTGTGGGGCCTGGATGTGGACAGGGAGCTGTGATTTTGGTGCATTACACATGACAGCTAGAAAATGAGTGTGAACAAATGTGGCCTTTTTTGTCTGTTTTCCTGGCAATACCTCACTGAAATGGGGGTGTCGAAGCTGTTTCCTGCAGGGTGGGGTAGCTAAAGGAATGGATGAAGGCAAGCATGAATATGTACATGTATATATGTAAATGCCTATGTGCGAGTATGTGTGTATATATGAATATGTATATATAAGTAAACGTGTGTTTATGGGTGTTTATGTGAACGTGTGTTTATGAGTGGATGGGCCATTCTTCATCTGTTTCCTGGCACTACCTCGCTGACATGGGAAATAGTGATTATGTATAACAAATTGTGTAAATCAAAATTCTTTCCACTGATACTCCTGACTTTGTAAAATAGTGTAAAGAACAAATGAACAAAGACATTTGCACATCTCAGTGGGTAGACATAATCTAAGTAAGTTTAATACCTCCGAGACCCAGTTTCTACCCATCTCTCCCCAAGAAACTCCTCACAATTCTCATCTCTCCTTTGACAGTTCTATAATTCCACCTTAACACAATGAACATACTTGGAATTATTACTATAACATCCACCCTTTCTTGAAAACCACACATTACAGGAATAGCTAGGTCTGCCTCTAAAAATGGGTGGCCTGTTTAGATGCCGAAAGTTCTGTTCTTCTGAACAGTTAATCCATTTAAACAAAGGACTGATTTGTCCTTATATGTATGGAGTACTGTTCTTACTGTGTTCTTACATCTGGGATGGTTCTAGCTCTGCATCCTTACTTGACAGAGTCGAGTCAAAAGCTGTCCAACTTACATAGTCACAGGCTAACTTCCGAACTTGACCCTCTTGCCCTACACTGCAATGTTGGTTCACTTAACCTCTTCTATAAGTATTACTTTGGTTTTGCTCCCAAGAGCTGGCTGCTTGTGTGCCCCTAACACCAGGTAGACCACGCAATACTCGGTAGGCTGCTGCATCGCATGATTACTGTTTGGCCATCACCCACTCAAGGATGAGTCATTTTGACAACTGCTTCTTTCCCTGCACGTAGAAGCTTTGGAACTCTATCTTCTCATGTCCTTCCCAATAACTATGACCTAGCTCATTTCAAAAGACAGGTTTTTCACTTCCTCCAAAATTCGTAAATACTTTCCCTTGTCTTTCTTTTCCCCTTTCATTGTTCTCTCTATATCTTAATCAAGGCCCAGCCTTGATGTGGACTTTCGTCCATGAATGAAAATCACACACACACACACTAGATGTCTCAGAAAATGTTGTGGAGCCATAACCCACCATCCAGATCCTAGCTACAGACTCGTCAAAGGTTTACTTTGGCCACTTAAACCCTTTCTTTACTATCCCAAGTATACTCGTGATGAGCTTTTGCTTAAAAATTGTTATCCCAAGTTAACCTGGGCCACTAATACGATAAAAAATCATATTTCTGAGATAACTCATTAGGGGTTCCAGATATGTTTCATATAATTCCCACTAGGTAAAAGGATAATAAGTGTCATTTATCTAAGTAGATGGCATTACAAGCACTCATACACATTGCAAATGACAGCATAGTGGGGCATGTCTCTTTGAGGAGCAAGCATCAACCTTATTTTTGCTCACTTATCCACCCCGAATATGCAGTGATGATGAATATGATAATGAAGACTCAGCAGACACACACATACCATAATACTTCAAACAGCTCTCTAGTAGTCCCGCAAACAAAATCAAATCGCAGCGTCTCCCCCCATTTCCTCCAAAATCTGTTAAAACTCAATCTTTCCATCTCCTATGTACTTCCTCTCAAGTTTAATTCCTTCTACTTTTGATATGTAAATCCTCTTGTTCAATCTTATTTTCACTCATACTCTCCACACTATTCAGCTTTGTGAATCAGATTGTGCTTACTACCACAACTATCTCTTAAAATGTCACTACTTACGTAATCCACCCACCTCACACCACAAACTATCCACTGGCATTTCATTGTAACTCAAACACCATCTTCCTTTGTTTTTTGCTTTCAATGCCCAAAACTCCTATCCACACACTGTCAGGACTCCAATACCTTCACTTCACACATCATTGCCCTTACAGAATGACCTCTCCTACATACTCCTTACAGCCTCCACAAAAATCTAACAATCACAATTTAAATTATGGATTTCATGCATTAGGTTTTATTTGCGCAACAAATCCTCTCATACTCTTACGTTGAGAATTTATCTGTCTGGCGGAAAGATGAAGTCACAGAAGTCAGATGACATGACCTGCCATCCCAATCACCCCATGGTATTGAGAGTGGAGGGATGCAACTTTTACTCACTGTCCTTGTGTTTTAGGATATTTTCACTATATCTATTCTGAGTGTTAATCTTCCTCTACAAGTAACTAATTATGAGTCTAAAGTTGTTGTCCCATCATAAAAAGGCCAGTATTTTCGTTTGGAAGCTAAAAAGTGTGTCTTCCAAGCAAAATTTCAACATATGCTTACTGGGATGTGTCCCCCTAGTCACCTATCCCTGAAAGGCTGGGTCTGGTCAATCTCAGAAAACCAAAAACACAAGTGATAGCCAAAAAACTTATCCTTATCAAGTTAGTAAAAAAAAACTCATCCTTATCAAGTTATACTTCACCTTAATGGTCTTCCTAAGTCAACCACACCCAACTATTTGGGAGGGAAGCCCCCCTTTTTCTTTTGAAGTCTGTATGGTGAACTTGGCCCAACTAGCATATACGGAAGTCTCACTCGAAGAAACGTTTCTTCAAGATAAGTATAAGGACCTTTCTCCTTGTGGAGCACTTTTTAAAATCCACATTACTCAATAGTAAAGAAAAATTATCATCCAGAGGAGAAACAGCATTCCTCCACTCTCCAACACATCCACTCCTGCTCTCTGACACATATCCTCTTAATACTGCACCTATCTGTCATCCTCTTAATACTGCACCTATCTGTCATCCTCTTAATACTGCATCTATCTGTCATCCTCTTAATACTGCATCTATCTGTCATCCTCTTAATACTGCATCTATCTGTTATCCTCTTAATACTGCACCTATCTGTTATCCTCTTAATACTGCACCTATCTGTTATCCTCTTAATACTGCACCTATCTGTCATGCCATCATTTATTACTCAATTCATTCTTACACCACAAATTGTCCTCAACCATTTCACTTCTAACACACTCACCATACCTCTACATTTCTGTCTAAGGCCCATGCCTCACATCCATACAGCACCAAAAAAACTACATACTCATATTGCCACAAATATCTAAAACACTCATTTCCTGTACATTCTCTCCTCCAAGTTCTTTTCATTCAAACTCGCTCTACAAGATATCTCTCTTTTCGCTGCTGAACCTACAATAACCTTGCCTTTATTCACATTCAGTCCCAACATTTTTTCCACACATGCTCCAAACTCTGCAATCTGCTACCAGCACCATATCATTAACAAACAACAACTGACTTACTCCCAAGGTTACCACAACCCCTACCAGACTACATGCCTGCTCATCTCTCTAGGACCCTTGCATTCACCTTCCTCACCACCCAATCCATAAACAAATTTAACAGCCATGGTGACATCACACACCTTTGCCCCACACCAACCTTCACCTGGAACTACTCACTCTCCTTTCTATCCATTCATACACACATCTCGTTCTCTTGAAAAAAAACTTTTCACCACCGACGAAATCTTTCCTCCCATAATATATATTCATAAAACATCCCCACCAACTCTATCATATTCTTTCTTAAGATCCATAAATGCCACATACAAATCTTTCTGTATTTCTCCCACACATTCTACAGCAAACGCCTAATCTAAACATCTTCTACCATCCCTGAAGCCAAATTATTCCTCCCAATCTGATGCTGTGCATGACACCACCTTTCAGTCACAACTGTCCATACAGCTTACTTAGTGCACTCAACAAACAAATATCACTGTAAACTGAAAACTCATCTTTAACCCCCCCCCCTTACCTTCATACA
>JAUTXX010105755.1:0-16495 GCA_032273605.1 Panulirus laevicauda
GGTATTACGATTTCCCCCTAAAGAATATAGCATGCATAAACGATAGTCTATTTCTGTGCCAGTATTGGCACATCTGAGAAAGGGCTGTTGTTAACTACAGCTCGTTCCAAGTTTAGTCTTAGCTAATCTTTACACACATGGACACTGTACTCGATAGTTGTGCCGCTTGTTAAGCTCTGACAGCTTCAAAGTTGAATATTCTAATCGTTATGGGATCCTAAGAATCCATATACAGTTAACATATCTTCCCATCTCCGTCGTCCTAGATGTGAAAATGATCGAGAATTGTAGAACACTAGTCTTCCGTGACCGCTTAATTCAGCTTTAAGGAAACTAGAAATGGCCCATACATCAGGGTAAAAGGGACTGGGTGGCTGGCCAGCTGCTACCAGTATAAGGCGGTGTGGTTGGCTAACTGGGCGGCTTGGGATGTCAAAATCGAGAACTGGCGCCAGTCTGGTCGCCCAGAGAGAGAAAATACATGTATGGCCCCGATGAGTGTCCGACTGTACCTCAACTGGTCCAGGAACACGGACCCGCCTATGGCTGTCATGCGGCACCACGAGAGCCACACTTGGCTGTACTGGCGGCTGAGGGCGCCTGTCACACGTCCTGCCCACTCTGCTCGCGCATCAGTTAAGTCGTCAATACGCAGCATCAGGTTGTCCTTGTTGTAAGTGAGCTGTGGTACATCGTCAGAGAATACGATGCCATGGAAGGTGAGGTGGATTTCCAGATCTTCCAGGAGCTCCAGGTATGGCAGGGTCCTGTTGAGTGCAATGATGACCTCCAAGGATGATATCCTCACCTTCAAGACCTGAAGGTAGCGTATGGCGGGGATAGCAAGGTACATGGGTCGGTGCCTCACGCCGGGGAAGTCTTCGTCCGAGCTGTCGTTTTGAGGCTCGTCCTGGAAGAAATGGTCGGCGGCCTCCACTCCCATGTGGCAAGACAACCTGCGGAGCCTGACGCGGGCCTGGGGCTGGAGGCAGTGAAGGAGGAGATGGTCGGAGGTAAGGAAGTCACTGCGGTCCCTGAAGTCACCCTCCAGTGAAAGACTGAGAGAGCAGGAGGTACGAGCCAAGCGGGACATGATCGCGGGAAGCGCGGGGAACGAGGGTGAGTGTTGGTGTTCACGCAGGCTGACGGTTACTGTAGTGGGAGAGGAGCACTGGAGGAGGGCGGCCATACAGGGCGTCACCATCTGCGCCCCTAGCGACCACTCCCGCCGCCACTCCGCCACACACTGACAGTTTACCTGCAACAAATCGCACGTGAATTCAGGTGGTTTTCTGAGCTAGGTCTGCAAGATTGATGATGATAAGACCACCCACCACTCAACAATACAGGTCGTCAAACAATGGGATATGTAAAGGTCACGACGAGAAATCCATGGAGCATTACCATAAATAATGGCGCTACACTAGAAACTGCTGTACTGAGGCGCCGCTCCTTAATAATGTCTGTATCCCTATATATTCCCGTTCACTGGTTTTATTCAAATTTTCTGACGGAAAAGTGTCACACAGATGCTAATTTTCGCGCCACATGGCAATTGTCTTAAAAATGACTGTTGAAATATCTCGTATCTAAACGATTTTAAGTGGCTGGTTGCTTGGGCTTTACGTCTACTAATTGGCAGTGTCATTAAGACTTTCTACGTCAAGTTAAAAACCACTATCGAAAGTCTTGAATAACTAAAGATGTTCTTGGGTGTGCCATTACTGGCACAGGTAGAATGTACATGCTCGGGGTGTCATTACTGGCACAGGTCGGCCCGTGCAAAAATGAAGTGGAGTGGGCTTTTAGGTTGATGTCTGTGTTGTGTAAAACGTTTGACTGGTGTGGGCTAAGTTGTGTAAGAAGATAATTTTGAATAACGGAATGATAAATTATGTTATCATATACTATATGTCTTTTGCCAATAATGTTACATCTCCTGCAGACAAAAGAAATGCAACACTTTCAAAGCTTTAAAATGCAAAGATAATCGGGATAACATATGGGTACAACAGAATCAACCATGTTAAAATGAGGACTGAATACCAAAGTGAATTTACGATTAAGCATTAGTTTATGTTGGAAAAATTTAATTTTCTATGATCAACGAATGATAAAAGAAAATGTACCCATTACTAACTCGGGTAATTTATGAACATAAATTAAAAAGAGGTTATAATATATTTGGACATATGTGTACTCAGAGAAAGAGCTGATAGAAATTTATTATTCATTCATGCAGCTGCATACATACAATCTTATTGAAATCATATATCAATTGTCTACAATTAACAATGCTTATTTCTTTTAAAGAAATTAAGAGGTTTAAGTTTAGGTCTTAATGCTTTCCCCTTAACTGAAGATTAACATGACTCCATCACGCAAGCGTTTTCGCGGACCACAGCTCATATGCACCACCCTCAAAAATTCCTAGACACGACTAACCACCACACGCGTACATGACCGTCTACCACTAATGCACACGAACCTCTTTCATAAACAACTCTGCATCACTTGGAGATCAATTAAAGATCACATTACCAGGCGTTACCTCCTCCATGTGAAACTAAACTCCTCAGACATGTGCGTGTTATTCTTTCTCGTCTATATTCTGTACTGCACAAATTTCTTCAGCATTACAATCACCGATTCAAAATATCACAAGGCCCGTGATACCCAAGATGTAACTTCAATAGTGTGGTCAGGTCAAAGCACTTACCTTCTGAAGGGTATTGAGGACAGGCAGGAGGCCAGGTAACTCCCAGGGCTGGTCAGCAGAGAGGTTGATGTGTGCAGTGCCTGGGGAAGTGTGTAATGCCAATCCCGCCACCGCCTCCCACACCCCTACCTGCAGTGTACATAACCATCACTGTATTTTCATGCACACACCAACCACGTACAGTCATGCACCCTCCTACCATGTACAGAGACCACTTCACAATTTTTCCTTTTCTGACGTTAATAGGCGAGTGCCCTGTAAACATAAATAATACAGATCTAACTACCGCCATAGCCCTTTATTTTCATCATAAGCAACTGATAACGTCATATTATCTTAAAATATTATAATGTAAATTGATCCCTGGACAAATGTTGTCATCCAACACTGTTAAGTCATGGGATACTTAAAAAGCCAGATTAGACGAAAAGCAAGGGTGTATTAACCGTCTCCTGATGGTACAGTAACCACGCACTTCTACTAGATGACCACACTTTGAAGACTGATTTTTCATGACTAACATCACAGAACACTCTACTGGAGTTGACCCTCAATACGGTAAGGCATGCTAAGCCGAACCTGGCCACAAGCTAATACTGGTAAGGGCGTCCTGATCGTATCATAACAAATTATTGTGGTTTTTGCACCCGAGAGCTGGCTGCTACTGTTCCCCGACCCCACTAGATAGACCACGCAATACTCGGCAAGCTGCTGCATCACATGATCACTGTATGGCCGTTGGCAACTCAAAGGCGGGCCACTGTGATAGTTGTTTCTTTCCTTACACCTCGAATTGGAACTCTCTACCTTCTCATGTCCTAAAAGAGAGCACAAAAAGGTGAGCAAGTTACGATAGATCTGTGGAAATATATAATGACATTGAAGATGTTGTACATGTTGTAATGTGAAAATTATGCAAATTCTGTGATAAAAAATGAGAAAAGTCTGGATGCGGGACTTCAGAAATCTAATAACCTTCACAGGCGTACAGATAGGAAATTACACATACAGTCATCAGAGTGAGCCAGTACCAATAAGTTAAAAGGAAAATAACTAAATGCAAGTGGATGCGTCACTTACTTGGAAGTGCTCATCCTGGAGCCTCCATGACCCTAGCTTCTGCTTCGCCTTCGGCAGCAGACTTGCGTTTTCCTGTAAAGATGTCAACAATGTGGTCTATGTTAACAAAGGGATTGTGGCAATATTTACGATATTTCGAAAAGGATATTACTGCACCAGTATTTCAAGCTTATGACCCCTATATGATATGAAAGAAATCAAATTTGCATGTCACAAAGGATTTATGTTTTATGGTTAAGGTTGAAAAGTATGGGCTGACGGAATAAAACTTTAACTAAAACTAAAACAAAAATCTGTCGGTCTCTTCTTAAAATAAATTCATATTCAAGGGGTAAACTAGCAGTTAGATATACAATGTATCAAAGAAATTCTGCATTAGAGATCACCACTTTTATGAAAGAGAATGTATTTCCATGTATGAAAGCATGGCAGTTCAGCAACAAAATATTCTACCCATCGGAAATTATTTTTGATGGCAGCTGAGGAAGGCTGCGGCACTAACATTTGTGACAAAAGGTCAAAATTGTTAAATATTTGATAAGGAGTAAATTGTGAAATTAAATGCATTTTCAAGGGGCAAGGAACGTGTTGCATGAGGATGCTGATGTGGAAGGTATTATACATTTTTATTAATTTCAAAATGATGTAAATTGTAAAAGTTATAAGTATTACTGATGGTTAAGAAAAAAAAGTTTGCGTGGGGATTCTAAAAGTTGAGAAATAATCCAGGAATAAGAGAATAATAAGCTAGCTAGTGCAGCTTACACATAGTCTACATGTACCGACCTGTACCAATGCCCACCAAGTGATGAAAGTCTTCACATCCGCCTCAAGTGACTTCATCATGCTGTTGATGGGTGAATTCCACATTAATTTAGGTTTGTGTACAGAATGACCTACCTTTTATATATATATACAAAGAAATTTTGCTCTTTTTTCGCCGTTTGTGCTTCCTTGGACGTAAATTTCAGGTAGCTCTTACACCTGTCTTCCCGACTCGTGTTGGTTGGTAAATACAGCTTAGTTCATAATAGGTCTTTCTGTCTTTACTGCTATTGTATAAAACTATGCACTTACTGGTACCAGAATTCACTTGTCGTTAGTCTAAGGCAGCCTGCAAACATTCAAATACTACTATCTTTACTTTTGAGTTTAGTGGTAAAAGAAAATCCTCATAACATCGCCTATTATCATCATAACATATATTTGGAAGAGAATGGGTCCCAAGATTTACCCCCAAGGAACTCCACTTGCAACGTCAAAACAGTCTAATTCATCTATTGTTATGAGCTCTATCCAGTCTGTGAAGTGGATTAGGTGCACAGAGCTTTTAAAACACTAATATATATCCTTAACTAACATCCAATATGGTTAAATAAAACATAATCTCCCTAATGCAGTTAATTTACTAAGCACAACTGTTGCATCCAGTTCCACTTGACATCCTTTTCTGAAGTATCCATAGACCTACTACACCTAGTGGCATCTACAGATACAAGGCAGATGACCGCGTACACGGATATCTCATATGTTGCCTTCTTCTTCACCTCGTATCTTCGACTATTCCTGGCTAGGGCAAGAAACGGGGAATACACACACGAAGAGTAACAACACAAAACTTATACGTCTTAGTTAAGAGAGTTTATAAACTGGAATCTCATTGACGCACGCCTATTTTCATCCTAGTTTGTAAACAAAACCTAGGTGTCTACTTTCAAAAGACATCCAGACATTTGCGTTGAAAAGTCTTCCATACTTGTTTTACGTCATTTTAATCGTAAAGGAAAAGTTCAGCGTGTCCGACTTTATCTCTATATTTCATACTTTTTAAAATTTGCACCATGGTAAGACACTGAATAAAAGCAAATGAGACCAATTAAGAGCATGGCTTTCATTGTTTACGGCCTCACACAACTTCACTAGCCCCTAATAGTGACTATTCCCGCTTGCTAATAACCCTTACGGAACCACAAACTAAACTGGAGGAATTCCATATGCTAGTATGGTAAACCGGCAAGAGAATACGCCATAATATTATGAAGGTACTCACCCTGCTGGCTCCCTGGAGTCAACTGCAGCCTCGTTGTCACTGGATCCGGACAAGATAACACCACATCCGGATGACGGGAGGGCTTACTCTCCACGGAATCGTTTACTTGGCTAAAATCTCATCAGAAATTGTATGAGCAGGGAATGCATTATGGACTAGTATTCATTTCCCAGTAAATCAAAATCTTAGATGAAGATACGCCGTCTTAATATAATGGAACAATGGTACTACGGTTTATAATCTACCTATGTTAGCGAAACAGGTGTCACTGGACTCAGCTTGCACCTTTCCGAGGCTGTCACTGGGAGTGCCATCCCGTCAAATAACTTCTCTCCACAATAGTATACATTCCCTTAACAATGGAAATGGCGCAGCCTTGGGCTGTGGGAACTCCAGGACTTTCATGGAAAATGAAAAAATTAATAATGGCAGTTTAAACAATACATAAAATATACATAAGAGCAATAGGTAAAAGTAGCAGGTAGGAACATGGGTACAAACATGAGGTAGAAGTGAGAAGTGGAAAGATTAGGCATGAGCATTTGGCAGAAGAAGTTTGCAAGAAGATTAAGTAGGAGCCTCTAGAAACACTGTGCTAGAGTTACACTCTGCTGGTGATCTGTTAGGAATGAGGCACTAAAGGCTAAGAAGCAGCATTGGAGTTCACCAGTTATGGAGGCTATTGCCGTGGCCACACCCTTGAAGGAGTTTAAGAGGGAACAGGCATCAGAGATATACTCAGAAAGATAGACTTCCCTGTATCATCACAGAAATATAGACTTTCCTGTATCATTCACAATATGAATGCTTTGAACTGACAGACAACTGATCATTTGCTAATGAGCAACCAAATATTTTATCAACTATTTTAACAACATTTCTCTTCATAGGTAATGCAATTTTAGTGAGCAATTTCCCAGATCTACATCATTCATTGCTTATTCAAGTTCTATCCTTCATGTATCTTTAATCTCTTTTATTAAATGGCATGTATGCAACCATTACAAATATTCTAAGCCTCTTTCATTTGAATTTTGTAATCTTGAATTGATAAACTTCATTAATATCCCCACATCTCTTGCATACCAACTGATTTCATCTCTCATTCTTAACTTCACACCCTTCACTCCATTCCACTCAAAGGTACCATAACCTCTTAACTTTGACTCAGGCATATAATTTTCTCTTTCTCAAGGTTTCAATAACTTTCATTCATCATTCAGTCCTCTAACATATCATCCATTCAATCATACATGAATATAATGAAAATGAGCTACAAGCACTCTGCTTTTATTTTAGACTACATGCACCTTTGTGGGGAATATTTGCAGAACTGGGGTCACCAGCACCTACTCAGCAGGCTAGCAAAACGGGCCGAAGCAGACAAGAAATGTGGTATCTTTAATACTCCTGTAGTCAAACATCACTGTCAGTTGTTCAAAAATGTTAAAAATCAAATAATTTTAAGAAAACTATAAGAATATACAGGACTCAAATGCAACCCAAATTCAATATACTATAATATACTGATGAATAACTAAATTCACCTGTGGCTCAGTTTACCTCTTGAATGGTTATGTTGATGTCAGATTTTGGGTACTTGTTTGTTACATAATGCACTTGAGTCTGCAGATTACAAAGACTAAATAAAACACTTTATTCTATACAGAGAAAATTAAAAATATATTCATATAAAATTCTCAATATCCTATATCCATATTCCTATCACAAAAAAGAGATCTCAAATTCTAGCAACTTAAAAATGGTAAAAAATAAAACTTAGGATTTCTTTTTTGGGACTAATGACTGTTTCAGTAAGAATGGTACACGAGCTTTTTTTGGTATAACTGGTGTACCAGTGGCTGGCCCTAGAGTTTCCATCATTCCAGACAAAGCTTTGTACTTATTTGAGAAAAGGAATGAACACACCTGCATTTTTCTGACTGGTGGTAAAGTAGGAGAACTTACTGCTGTTCTGCTTTCAACAGTCTTTGAACATGATTCAAATGGTTTAACATCTTCTGTTTTTATGTCACAATTTACACCACTAACATTTACTGCTACTGAGGATGATGATGATGGAGAGGTATGCTGACTGTCAGTACTGTCAGATAATATTCTTGGTAAAGACAAAATATCACTTTCTACTTTCTTATCCACAATTATGCCTTGGCTTGAAATTTCAACATTTGGTTCTTGATTATTCGCACTTCGTTCACAATCACTTTGCAGTGAGCTAGGATAAATGTCTTGCTTTTCCACCAATCTTTCCACTAAAGTTTCAGGCTCATTAGATAACTGCGTTGCATAGGTCACTCGAGTGGCACTAGTTAACACTCTGTCTGCTGGTACAAACACAGTTTTATCATTTATTTTCACTTTCAACAACTTGCTTCCCATTATATCTGGAAGGCGTCTAAGTCCCACCAAGGAGTCACTTTGAGGAGTATGTGGATACACCATTGGAGAAGAGATGGAAGGTGATTGATAAATGCATGGAGAACTTTTTGGTGATACAGGTGAAACTTGTACAACCTCTGGGTATCTGGGAGGTTTGATTTCCAACATGGACTGCTGGGTTGGCTGTTCTGGAAATTTAGATAATGAATGACCTCCTGAATGAACAGGAACCTTCTGGTACGTAACCATGTTAATGGGGCGGTCAGGATCATGGGCAGTCACAGCAGCTGTAGTCAAGGGCCTAATGCATTCATGATGGGACTGATGAATCCATCCTGGAGTGCTCTGCTGTGATCCATGGGAAGTGGATGTACTTGCACTTACCACATCCTCCAAGAAAACATGTTCAGCAGTACGCCAAGTTGAAACAGAGGTTGACACTGTCAGAGGGGCAGTGGATACAGTCATCTGTTGTGGGGAAGACTGGACTATTATTTGAGCATCTGAAAGAGGAATCATCACATTTTCCATAACAGAAGGTGACAGTTGTACCTGTCTAGGCTGAAAAGGCACTGGAATACTCAATTCTTCTCTAACCACTGGTGCCACAGATGTACTGGGCAGAGCAAGAGATGTCACCTCATTTGGGATTACAGTATAACTTGCATGAATAGGTGTCTCTGATGGGTAAACATCAAGGCTTAATTCTGCTGGCGTAACTGTGGAAACAACTGCTGCCTGAGAAAGAGATATATCCTTTTCTGTTTGATGACTTTCTGCATTTGTCACATAAAAAATACTACTTGAGACAGGCTCAGATAATGAGCTTCCTACATCTGAATTCATGGTTTGTGAGTCAAATGAAGTCATGTCATTTACAAAATCATCTACAACCATATCCACACAATCACTCTGGTCTTCATCCTCTTCGGAACAATGAATCTCTTCAGCACTTGTAATGTCAGTAACTTCAGGGTAGCTAATCTCTCCAAAGCTTGTACTCTCACTAATATTATAACAATTATTCTCTTCAGGATGTGCAACCTCCATAGTGTTTGAGTCTCTGTTTGTCATGACAATAATTTCCAAAGTTTTACCTGCGCTAGCTTCACATGCTTTGTAAACTTGGTCTTTAGTGGTGAATGGTTTATTCAGACTAGACTGTGCTGACTTAGTGGCAAGAACTCGCTGAGGGTGATTTTTGTGACGCAATGTTAAACGTTCTAATTCTGCATGTGATTCTGGAGGGCTTTCTCGACCATCCTTTGACTCCCACAGTTCATCTGGAAGTCCATCAATGGTTTGCGTGCTATGAGTATCTGTTCTACATGTATATTCTCGTCTTCTGATAGGTGATATTTCATCAGCACCATCATGAATGTCTTCTCTTACTGGTGCACTTGACAAAATATAACTGATTTCACTTTCAGGAAGTGGAGACACCCACTTCATGTCTGATGAGATGAAGTCTGGCGATTCAGCCCTGACACTGTCAGCAAGTTTCCTAGGAGTCTCCGAGGTTTCAGTGGACTGTGGTATTTGATAATTGTCAATGATAGGAGTTACCTCAGAAACTTCCCTCTTAACAACTGGCAACGATAATGACTTATCATGTCCATATTCTAAGCCTTTATCATTTACCTTCATTTGGGATGGTGAAGCTGGAAGGTAATGAGTAACACCACCTATCTTTATGGGGACCATTAACATCTTACCAACTCCAGGTCGAGTCATACCCTTACCTTTTTCTCTTGTGGACAATAATGGAAATACTCCAGAATGCAATTCTGTCATATGACTAACTGGTTTATTTGCTTTTCTTGGAAGCTGGAACTGCATTGCTGAAGAATGAAGCATTGCATTTACATCTTGATGAGAAGGGCTTTGTGATAGTTCAGATGCATCAACACTGCCTTCAGGTACAAAGGCAGATATCTGAGTAACTATATTCACTTTGCCTTCTTCACTTTGGTTTTCATCCGGTAAAAGTTGAAGCAATTTCTTTTTCAAATTTTCAATCTTAACCTTGTCATTTTCTATGGATTCCCAAATCTTGGTTTTTACTTTAAACTTCATTTTTCTTATGATACTAGTTCCTTTCTGATTAAAATGCACATCTAAACATATAGAGTCATTTATGGAATCTTGTGCAGGCAAAGCATTATTGCCTTTTGTATGTCTTCCATAAGTTGTACTCAAATTGCTCAAACTGTTATCAGAACATTCATCAGTAATACCTTCTCGTTGCATGGGTAGTACAATGCTTGTTTCTTCAGATGGCAAATCTATGATATTTGAATGAATTTGTGCTGCATCTAAAGTGTTGATAACAGTTGGCTTATCTAACCTCTGTGTCTTGAACATATCCCTCAGATATCTATTGAGTCTTCCTCTTTGACCAACAAATACTTGCGGTACTTTTTCTTTAGGAGGTGAATTTCCTTTGGACACTTCTAGGGCTTTGTAAAGAACATTTTTTCTTGGGCGTCCCCGCTTCCGTTTAGGTGGTGGTGATACCAGAGGTACAGCATTGAGATGTTCCTCTCCAAAATCCTGTTCAGTATTTGCAAAAGAGCTAGTTTCAGTTCTTGATGATGCCTCTAATTCCTTTTGCTCTAAAGGTTCATCTGCAGTATGATCTTTGTCCACTTCACTCTCACTGCCTACACCACTTTCCTCACCCTCCATTTTGTAGGTTAGTTTGTTGGACAATACTCTGCCCTTTTTTCGAGGCTTTAGTGGGATCCTAAGAGTGCCAGCCGAGGGTGGGCTCATGAACCGTCTCACATTCTTGTCCATTAACATTCTTGGATATTTGCTAACTTCACTTCGTGATTTATTAGTGCTTCCTCCTGATCTTTTGGAAAGCCTTCCTGTCATATTTTCATTATTGCATGATGAGGCTCTTTCCCTGCCCATATTTTCTTCCATTTCTTTCTTAGCAGGCCTGCCTCTTCTTCTCTTTTGTATTATTCTTCCTGTTTTTCCTTTGAAACTAAAACCACCCACAAGTCCCTTTTTCTTTAGGTATTCTTCGCTTGTATCCACAGCCAATGCTTTTGCTCGGATATAAGCTCGTCTGGTACCTGAGAATGAAAGGGTCTACTGAAAAACTAACAACAAATGAAAAGGACGTCTACATACTTCAAAAACATCAAACACCGGTAATAAACAATAAATAATCTGATGCTTTTATATGACCTAATGATCCTAACTTATATGAAACAAACAACTGAAAAATGCTTTATCAGAATTCCTTCATAAGTGCTTCAAGCACAGCTGCTGGGAATCTTTAACACCTGAATATCAAAGTGTCTGCAGCATACTATACATGTGTATCCAGCTGTGAAGATCACAAATTGTACACAAAAGCTGATCCCATTAACCTAATTCTTGCTGACCCATTTAAGTCAGTCTGATGATTAAAGCTTGTCAAAAAAGAATGAGAATGAACAGCTATTTCAGCAGATATGGTAGCTGCAGAACTACAGTTGCTTATACAGCATTTATCAAACAAACAATGTCATGTCATGTCACATATTTTCATAAGCTACACAGGGTAAATTTTCCCATGTATTGCACTTCTCTATATATTTTACCTTAACATATTTGGTGAGTGATGTCTTTGGATGCTGAAGGAATGTCTTTTGATTACTGTATGTGAAATGCAGGCATTTTGTGTCAGAATTGAGGTACTAATGTAAACGTTAATCTCCCAAGATCAATTTAGTAGCGTACAAAGTGAAAAATTTTGAAGGACTTATGGTAACATGGAAACCTTGGTTTACCAAAGCACACTGGCCATGAGGATAACTGTGTGCAAATTAGCAGGCAGCATGCACTTGATCAGTCCTATGTAAATAAGTAGGAATTAGAAGATAATTCAATTACTATATCATTTTTTACCTTTTCCCTAAGAGCAAGTCAGACAATCTAAACTACTGGATAATCATCATGAATCAATTAAATTGTAGTGCAAACAATATTCACAATAACACCAAAAGCTTTCATAATGCTTATTGTGTAAATCTAATAAGATGACATAGAAAATAGCAAAAGTATCATTATAGTAAAAATAAAATCCACCAGAAAAATTTTCTTATGTCCTTTATATCTATATAAAAAATGAGTCTCTTAAAGATATCACTGACCTAGACACTGGTTAATCTAATGAAATATAAATATACTGAAAAATATAACAGCTGCTGTTTAAGGAAACATTATATACAATTAATCTAATGACCTCACCTATGGGTGGCAGTTCATTCTGGTCCTGGTTCTGTTTAACAATTTTACTTGGTGGCTCCTTTAGGCCCAGCTGGATTAAGATATCTTCCTTAAGCTCCTTCAATGTATGGTCAATTTCTAATGGAAAACTTGGCTGCACTAGAGAAACAGCCCTCTCAGGTTCATTTCCATCACCTGAGAATTGATAAATATGATGGTTGGTATGGGAGGAAAATGCAAATTTGACACCTCTTACCTTCTAATGCCTTTCCTTACATCTATGACAAGCCCCTTGTTATATGGATACCTATCCATTTCCTGTAAAACTATGACTCATCTGATTTTTCTCTTTTCTTTCAACTGCTTTTGTCCATTTATGCTGATGGGAAAGCAGACATTACCCTTTAGAAGGCATCCTTAAAAAAAATGTACATTTCAAATAACCCATAATATCTTGCTGAAAAATATATAAATTGCTTACATTAAAATTCAATTTCTTTGTGCATGTGAAAACTGAAGGAAGAACTCTTCTTATTAAGAAGCTATATCTCCTTTGCTTTCATCTAGGAAGGTGTGCATATATAGAGTATTTGTAAAAGATATGTTTCTTTGGGTTTGGTAAATGATAATAATCTAAAAATGAGAAATCAAACTTATTTAAGTCTTTAATATTTTTCACAAAATTCTTGAATTCTGGATAATAATTATGTGTGCCTAATAAAAGCTATGAAGACTGATTATTCAAAATTATTTGCCACATCAACAACAATACTCTTTAGCTGCCAAGAACTTTGGAGATTCTTTAAAGTTATCTGGAATGAAAAGGCTAGCTCCTCTTCTTGGACTGAGAGAACACAAAATGACCTTTTGTTTTTGGATCAAGTTTCTTAAAAGTTTACATAAGACTGAGAGAACAGAGGTTAATTTTTTTGCTTTTGGATCTAGTTTCACAAACCTTTTCATAAGACTGTTCTTCATATCATTTGCATGACAGTAAGCACGTACTCCAAGTGGTTAAAAGAAGTTTTAGTGTCTGATCATTGACCTAAAAAGCTAATTGCCATTTCTTATCTTAATTCTATTAATTACAGACATTTGTCTGCAACATACAGATCACATGTGCACATAGCTCTAACACTCCTTAAAAATAATTTTTTCTCTTGTCTACAGCATCAGTTTTAACTGTAATATCAATGCATCAGACTGCTGAAAGATCAAGACAACAGATGCATCATCCTCCAGAACTGCTGGCTAAACTTACAATCTAAAACTTTAATGGCAACATCAGATTTTTATTGGATTTCAAGACAAAAGTATATACATGCTCAAGTACTTACCCATCACAAGTGCTTTAGTTTTCTGATATTGCTGCAACAAACAGTCATCTATGAACCGACTGTCTGGGGAAAGTACAATACTGATGGGGGAAGCATTCACAAGTCGCTGAGATTCATACTTTATGTCCACTGCTTCACGTTCCACAGAATAGAAGTCCAGGCACATCTTCAAATTTAGAAAAATATCAAAACAGGTTAAAGACCTGATAATCTGGCATACATTAATTGATCACAATAAGAAATATCAGCTTTATGTGCAGATATCAACTTCTGTAATCTTATAGAAAAAGCATAAAAAAATGTTTGCCAGACAATCCCACTCAATCTAGGCAATTTCAAACAACACAGAAACTCTACCTACCTTAATAAAGTATCCAGGATTATCAACAGCAACCTTACTATGGATCAGCCATGTTATATTCTACAAAACATTTCTAAAAGTTATAGCATCATTATCTCCTTACCAGACAACCAATTACTAGAAAATCTGAAAACTGCTTGCAATAAAACTTAAGAGCCTAACCAGTAATACATTACTAGGCTGAATCTAAAGCATGTGCTCATGACTTGCATGTCTCCTTTGTAAACTAGGCTGGATCTAAAACATGTGCTCATGACTTGCATATCTCCTTTGCAAAGATTCAAAATTCTATTCCTCAACATGAAACTGATTTGCTCCATTTGATGGGCTTCAGGAACCCCAGCTACCTCATCTCTTGGTAACTATAAAGGTGTTTGGATTTACTTACAACATCTACCAAGATAATATTAATTACCCTGGAGCAGATGATCCCAATATGCAGCCAGTTCAGAAAACAAAAAAATAACCTTACGAAAGTGGCAGTCTACAAGTTATTCTTTATTTACATAAGCTAGATTTATATACTTCTGTCCTTTATTATCAAAATTTCTCCCTTTAAACATAAACATTTTCTTATTTCATATCATGCATCCTCAACATGAAATGAGGCACAGTACTGATGATGTGTTGCAGGAAACAACCGTTTGATTGTCCATTCTGAGCTCCTAATGAAACTAGAAATCTAATATGCATCCAAATCTTTTTCTTCCAGATGAGAATTCTGGCTTTCTCCTCCTTAGAAAGGTAATGGACAACCATTTTGAAGCACAGATGGAAGAAATACAATGCCCAGAAATGAAATTCTCAAAATGAAGTGGCATGTTGGAAGAGGAAAGAAAGAACATCCTTCCCTCAGTATAGCCTGAGGCTGGTTGTTGGTATTCATACCAACATAAACACTCAGTGACCAGATGTACAATGATTTCACCTTAAGAGCATCACATACTTGTACCTACAATAAACCTTAGACGAGTATTGCCTAGGAAAAAAAATGGGGATGGACAATATTTTTCGTGGACACTACATTCTTTGCAAATGTGGTACAGGTTGATGTGTTTTCAATGATACCAATTTTTGTGGATGAATAAATTATAAATTCCTGGCTACAGGGCATATTGGGATAGCTCTGTCTGTTCATTATAACTTTTTCTATAGGCACACAGGAGATGGAGGGGTAAAATCTTCAAAGAAATCTTTAGGGCATGGCTTTGACTAACCTCATTGGAAGTAGCCACATAATGGAAGGCTCCTTCAATTTCCATCTTTCGAAAGATGTATGCTGGATCTGAGTTGTCCACATCAGTCCGAAACTGACCCACTAGCTTCAGAAGCTGTTCATATTCATCCCTAACAAGACGAACCTTGAAGAAGTGCCTGTAACACCAAAAGGATTAAAATCACATTTCTTAGCATCAGTTCCTGAAATACAAATATCTAAGGTTTTATCAAAATTTCTTTAATTTTTACTAATCAATGACCACAATATGCATTTTTCCAGTTAGATACTACAAGGAAAGCTATAAGAATCTATAAAAGATTTATTCTAGCTTATTCCTCAAAAATCAGCCTCAAGAAAGACCAGCATATCCTACCTCCAATCATTTCAGATGAAAAGCAAAAAAGGGAAATACGTGGGATGTTGATATAAATACTCAAAGCCAAATATAGCACTTAAACTATATCATTCTTGTCTAAATGAAACGAACTTTACTGTGTGACTGATGGAGGGATACCCTTAATTGCAAATGATAAAAATCAAGTAAATAAAAAAAAAAACTTACCTAAAAGGGTGTTTATAATAGAGACCATATAATGTGTAGAGAGCACCAACCCTCCACTTAAGACTGTGAGGAGGGACCAAGAATCTCTTAGTCAACAGTGCCACCTCCTCTGAAAACTCTAAGAGCTCCTTGAAGTTTTCCCTGCCTCTATTGCCAAAAAAAAAAAAGAAAACTGATAAAAGAACTCATTTATATTCAGCAAGTAATACACACATCAACTCATTCATTAGGAGCTTGATTTTTTAACTCGTCATTCAGTAACTGTGCTGCTAAAAACTTTGCCAATTTCCCCAACTGATTAAACACCTTCTTACTGATAATTGAAAAAAAAAAAATTTCTATCAAAATTCCCAATAGAACTCCTTTTAGGATTTTAGAGAAAACATTTGAAAATCATCTGAGCATTTTTTCCACCTTGATACATAATGAGATGAAACAGTACATTCTAAGCTTCCTTTCATACATTAATTCTAATGATTATAATTCATTAATGTTTAATTAAAGGTACTTCTAATATATATTGTTTTCATTTTTTTTTTT
>JAUTXX010106086.1:0-11723 GCA_032273605.1 Panulirus laevicauda
AAGTAATGAAAGGGTAAGAGAGATGTGTGGTAATAAAAAGAGTGTGGTTGAGAGAGCAGAAGAGGGTGTTTTGAAATAGTTCAGTCACATGGAGAGAATGAGTAAGGAAAGATTGACATAGAGGATAAATGTGTCAGAGGTGGAGGGACTGAGGAGAAGTGAGGGACCAAATTGTAGGTGGAAGGATGGAGTGAAAAAGATTTTGAACGATCGGGGCCCGAACATGCAGGAGGGTGAAAGGCGTGCAAGGAATAGAGTGAACTGGAACGATGTGGTATACCGGGGTTGACATGCCGTCAATGGATTGAACCAGGGCATGTGAAGCGTCTGATGTAAACCATGGAAAGTTTTGTGGGGCCTAGATGTGGAAAGGGAGCTGTGGTTTTGGTGCAATACACCTGACAGCTAGAGACCGAGTGTGAACGAATGTGGCCATTTTTGTCTTTTCCTAGCGCTACCTCGCTGGGATTGTCATTTCATGTGTGGTGAGGTGGCAACAGGAATGGATAAAGGCAGCAAGTATGAATACGTTCATGTGTTCATATGTGCATGTTTGTGTATGTATATGTATGTATATGTTGAAATGTATAGTTAGGTATATGTGCGTGTGTGGGCGTTTATGTATATATATGTGTATGTGGGTGGGTTGGGCCATTCTTTCATGTTTCCTTGCACTACCTCACTAACACGGGAGACGGCGATTAAGTATAATGAAAAAAAGAATGTAAATATGATGATCACACTATTCTGTGATGAAATTTAGAAAGGTGAAATCACACTTGATTAGGAGTTCATATAATTTTGTTTAACAAGCAATTTTTCTGTACATGTGGCATTTCATGTTTTGTGAAGGCAATCCACTTCACCAGGTGCCAATACTTAATTGAGTTATTTAAATCTTAACATCACAACAGAAGTACCTTCCGGATTCTACAAAACTAGACAACATGCTTATTTGATCGACAGTAACTGTAAGAGGGAGAGTGGTTAAGGTGGGATATATGGCGGGGTTGACCTGGATAGCTAGGTGTGTTAGGGACCTCTTTTCATACATTTTCAGTTTTTGTTTATTCTCTCATAATGATTTAGTTAATGATAGAATGTCACCCTTGCTGTTTGATTTATTTATGGGCTGTGTCACCATGGCTGTTTGATTTATTTATGGGTGGTGTAGTATCAGATGTAAGGTGAGTATGCCATCTGTAGGGGATGAATGAACTTGGGAAGTAAGTCAGTTGTTGCTTATTGATAACACAGTACAAGGGCAGATTTCAGTGAGAAACTGCAGAAGTTGGTGACTGAGTTTGAAAGAGCGTGAGAAAAGAGGAATTTTAGAGAGAATGCGAATAAAAGTAAGGTTATTAGGTTTTGTAAGACAGAGAAACAGGTTAGTTGGGTGTGAGTTCATATGGAGAAGCTTTAGAAGTGAGTTGTTTTAGATACCTGAAACTGGACATGAGAGCGAATTGAATCATGGCAATGGAAGCATCGAGAGGTCATTATCTGGGAAGGCTAAGATGGGTATGTTTGAAGATATATTAGTCCTAGTAATGATGTATGTTTGCAAGTCATGGGTCATAGATAAGGATATGCAGAGGAATTTAGAGGTGTTAGAAATTAATTGTTGAAGGATAATATGTGGTATGAAATAGTTTGATCAAGTAAGTGATAAGGGGGTAAGAGAGAGTAGTGGTGATAAGAGTGTTTTTGGGACAGGTGAAAAATGTGTGCTAAAATGGTTTGAAGATATGGAGAGCATGAGAGAGGTAAGTTTGCCAAAGAGTGTATATGTTTCAGAAGTATAGGGGAAGAGGAGAAGGGGGAGACCAAACTGGAGAGATTGAAGGATGGAATGAAAATATTTTGAGTGGTCAGGCCTGGACATTCAGGAAGGTGAAAGATGGGTATGAATTGAGTAAATCAGAACAATATGGTATATAGGGAGTGATGTGCTGGCAAATGATTCCATCAGGGCATGTGAAGTGGCCAAGGGAAATTATAGAAAAGTCTGTAGAGCTTTTTTTATGGATAGGGGGCTATGGTTTTGGTGCTTTGTACATGACAGCTTGAGAATGGGTGTGAGCAAATGTGAATGCGGTTGGTCTTTATCTGTTTCTGGCTCTACCGCACTAGTATTGGAAACTACGGAGTTACAAAAGATAGACATACACATACATATATAGTTAGGTAGTTACTACCCCTTGCTCTCTCTGCTTCCAGCTTTTGTATCCTCTTTGTCCATTTTTTACTCACAAAAAAATAAAACTTTTCTCTGGAATTAACACAACCACACCTAGTTTGAATTTAGGAAAAATACTTTACCTACCAGATTGGCCAACCATAAGTAATGGTGACGTGAGTGGGTCAAGGGCACAGCAGCAAGCACTGTGGGTCGGATACATACCAGAGACTCAATGAGTTTAGAAAAAGGCATACAACTGCTTACCATGTTTACTTGATGATTACCAAGACCTCTAGGCTGCTCAAGTAGCCTCCTCAGTTTGGGCTGCCATGTATGGCCAGCCAACAGAAACCTACTGTGCACACAGAACTCACTTGTGGTGGGAAGTTCATATGTAGATTGATATTCTGTTAGATTGATATTCGTAACAGTGGTGATGTACGATACACCAAAAATGTTAATACATTTAGTGTTAATACACTTAATCCCCTCAATCCTCCCATTGGCTCACTTTAGCCTCCATTGTTCCCTCTGTGCTGCTATGTTCACATCTTAATACCAAGGATCTCCTTGTCCCTCAGTCATACTCATTTAAACTCTTACTTAAGCTGTTTTTCCCTGCCTACCCTTTTTGAACTTCAAACCTTTACCTTTGCTCACATTGACTGACCTTTCCTCTTTACCCTGATCTACCAAACACTGCCACTAGCTGTGGAGTTTCTCTCTGGAGTCAGCCATTAGAGCCATATCAGCTGCAAACAACCACTGATTTACCTTCTACATACCTTCACCTCCAGTATACTGCAGACATACCTCTTTCTTCAAGATCCTCACAACCCTATACAGATGATAGACCATTCCTCAAGGCACCTCTGTTATATGATTTCTCTAGATACATGAATGTGACTTAGAAGACATTCTACATCTCCAATTATCTATTGCAAATATTCTTTGAAGCAACACCTAGTCCACATAACTCTTCCTCTTTTGGAGCAATGATATTCCACCCCAGTCACTTGGCCTTTGATCAACGAAACCCTTTCCTCCACCACTTTCCCTTACACCTTACCTTGTGTATTGAACAGAATTACTTTTCTGTAATTAAGATATTCACCTTTGTTTCCAAGGCCTTTATAAAAGTGCATTATAAATACACTTTACCATTCCTAAGGCTCCTCACCTAGAGCAATACAGATTTCAAATAGCATGACTTAATCATCTTCATAATCACCTGCTTTCCAGAGAAACTCGGCCATAATCCCATTCACACCCAACGCTGAACCATATGATATCTCGTCTAGTGTAAGGCTTTCAGTATATCTTATTGTCATTGTGCTACTCATCATAACTCATTCCACAAGCCTTCTTTCCCCACAAAAAAATTATTTGAAATTCTCACTTGGTTTCCATCTTGCATATGTTTTGTTACCATTACCATTTTCTCATCTGCCCTCCTAACTGTCACTTCTGTTTGCCAAGTTGTTCACACAATATCCTTTCTGTTCCATCTCTCATTTGCTTCATTTTTCACCTCATTCCTTTTTCTTGACATACTGCAACTTGTACTCATAGTTACTCTATATCCTTCCCTGCAGACACTATCAATGCAATACCCTTATCTTTCTCACATGTAATTTAACTTGCTCATTCCACCCATTATGACAGACCACTCCATGATATTAAAAGTCATAGGTCAGGAGTGTTCTTCCATTTGAGTTTTGAATCTCATGGTTTCAACAGGTGATAAAGCAGTCAGAGATACCCAAACTTATGATGCATCTACCATTCTCACACATTGATTCATAAGAGTGACTTCTAAAAGAGCCTGAGTCTGAGTCTGAGATTTCTTATTTGTATTGTTTAGAAATGCTCTTACCAAAAGTAATATATCTACTGACAGAAGTCTTTATTTTCGTTTTGCTGTTGAAGAGAAAAGGCTGAATAATATGTACAGTATGTATAACATGTGCCTTGTATTTAGCTATTTTTGCAATAAACTGAACTTTATTACTCAGAATGTTGATATTTTCCTCACACCTATAAACATAAGTTCAGTGACATTAAGGGAGTGAGAAATTCTGGCTGTGTACATGATGCTCATCTTGAGATTACCATGACTAAGTTTTGATAAGAGAAAGATTATGTACAATATATTGCTTCAACCATTGTTACATCAGAAAAGAATAAAAGTAACATTTCTACAGACCAAGAAAGAAAGAAATCCAGATGCAGTAGAACTTTGCATTAAAGTTTTATTGATTAACTTAAGCTGTGCAGCATGCTGTATCTTTAGCATGCACTGTTCTTTCCAGTAGCAGCATGCCACAAAACAGGTAAATTTCTGTGAATATGGTGTTTATTGTATTTAAAACTAAATATGTTTTCCATATATCTATCCAGTTTCTTTTTTCTTTCAAATTATTGGTAGTGCTCATTAGTGAGAAAAGTATTTCAGCTTGAACCTGATTGTTGAAGAGCAATGTATCTTGAATAGGACTATATTGGAAGAACAAGGTTATAAAGAATTAAAAGCATTGCAGAAAATGTGATTTCTTTACTGCTATGATAAAAGCATTATTAGGCAATTCTTAATCTCAAAGCGCATGCATGATCCACATGTAGCCATTTAAATAGTTCTTTTGTTCCCTCTGATTTGGAAAGGATTAAGTGTATAACTTGCACCATTTGTGGGAATGTTTTTCCAAAGAATATAATTTCACTGTTTTTGTCAAAGCTTTCATTATATTTTTGCAATCAGTGAATTGTTTATGACGAGCATTTTTAACATTGAGGTCAGGCTTACAGTTTGGTTGGATTAAAGAACCAAAACCACATGTTTATAAATTTTTTCTTGCAGAAAATACTTTGTAGCCTTATCTTGCAGAAACAAAATTTCTCAGTCCGCTAGTTCTTTAATCAGATTTTGCAATTTTTTTTTTCTTTTGAATGATTTAGATTTGCATCTTTGCAACAATATTCGCCTACAAAGGTGAAGTTGAAGGCCTAGTGACTTTGCACTCACACATGCATGCTGCCACTGAATGGACCTACTTTCAGTATTTTCACTTTCATTTCTGCCCCTAAGATTGAAGGATAGATGTGTTTTTTGTTTTTTATTTATGGATTTTTCATGACAAAAGTAATAGGTTCTTTTGTTGTATCTTTAGAACTATTGTACATAGAGGAGCACACCTGCATCACTTACCATATCATGGTGACAACTTTACATATTATTGATAAGCATCCTCCCTGTTATTACTGTTTCTCAAGTTTTGCAAGTCGTGACTTAGGGATGTTTAATGGCACATGCTGATTCATCTTCAGGATGATTAATTTGCTAGTTTACCTCTTTGGTCACCACCTCACATGCTGTGGCATAGGCAAGACATTACAAGCATTTGGCAGTTGGTGTATACATGATCATATGCTATACATGGGCAGTTGGCAAGATTGATTTCATGATGAATAGTGTAAGCAGGAAAGGAAACTAGAGTACAGAGCTATGTTTTTCAGGCCATAGCCCCAAAGAATGTTCTTCACACCTAGACAGTGCCTCTCACCCCTAACTAACCACCTGTTCACTGCTAGTGGCCTGCTGGCTCATTTGGGTCTGCCTGCTGTCTTATAAGTAATCCCCACTCAGCAGTGATGTCATCATTCCACTGACCACTGGTACCAACCTGCCTCATGATATTTAGGTTTCCAGACTTTTCTTTTTTTTGTAATTAGATTATTTTGTATGATGCATGAATTGGTGCATATACATAATTACCAATGGCAGATACAGAACTAGAGCATAAAGGAGGATCAAAGTTAATGCAAAAACAGTTTAAACCAGTTAGGTCAGCTTACTTGTTCCCTGCCTCAGGAGTCCTTTTTATTTTAATGAGAATCCTGCAAAACTCAGGAGGCTAGCCATGGCCCATCACATATAATTAAAGTCTACAGAAGTGATAAAAAGTGCACCCTGGAACATTTGATGGAAGTCAGTTCAGTGAACAAAGGCCAAGATTTGTCAGGTAAAAGTACACAACTCATCTTTTAGTTCATCACAATGACATATATATGTAAACAACTTTGAGAGAAATGTAGTCATTGGGTGATATGAATGCAAAAGGGGAATGTGGTGAAGTTGGTGAGACAGTTGGTAAACGAGGAGTGCTTGGAGTAAATGAGAATGGAAGCTATCTTGTGGATATTTGTGCTGAGGGGTTTATTCCTTGCAAACATCTTTTTTCAGTGCAAGATGATCCACAGATATACATGGATTATGAATGATGAAAGAGAAAAGCAAAAGGGTTTGATTGACTATGTGGCGGTGGATGAAAGACTGAGAATGCTTCTTTCTCATTACATAGTGCATTTTCAACCAATACATGATGAACATACCTGCTAATAGTCTTGAGCTGACACATTCATCATCCTTCATTAACCTCAAAACTAAGCAGCATGACCCTTTATTTCAGTCAGGTCAGAAGTAATACTTCTCTATCAAGTTTTCAAAACCTTAGTATATCCAAGATACTCTTTTTAAAAGTGCTTATAACTTCCATCCTATTATATTGATCCCATATTTTTCTCCCATTCCATTCATCCACCTATATATGTGTCTGTCCTGGTAAAAATGGTTTCAGTCAGTTTGCTTTTCCCCAAGGCCTCTTTCACATCTTGTCCATTGAGTTTTCAGAAATGACGTCCCCAGCCAAAACCTATATGTTAGCAAAAGGCCAAAGATACCAAACTTGATGAGTTAACTTTGTGCTGCTGCTGCCCAGTTTCAACTCAACCAAAAGTTTTTGAAGGTATACTGAATTAAGTATACTGAATGCAAGCCAAAGGTAATGAATTGGATTAAATTATGTGAAAAAAGAGAAATACGAATTCGTTTCTGAGGGTTGATTAACATGTAACAAACATTATAGGTCTAAAAGAGTTCATGCCTTACATCCATATATCATCAGAGCTACTATATTTTCAAACTTACCCATCTTTGTATTCACAGACAGTAACCTCTCTTAGTCCCCCACATCCACCCAATGGCTAATTTCTGTTCTTATGGATCCATTCACTGCATGTACCCTCCCAGTTATCTAAAGCATCCCACTTCCTTCAGGTTCTCTCCATTCAGATTCCAACTGACCTGTCTCCCTCCTTTGCTCAAGCTAATAACCTTGCTTTTAGCTACATTTTACTTATTTTCAGCATTCTCCATCCACACATACTCCCCAAACTCAGAAACCAGCTTCTGCAGTTTTCCATTTGAATCAGCTACCATTACAGTGTCATCAGCAAATAGTAACTGACCAACATTCCAACACCCCACAATTGCATCACACTCTAGGACCCCATATATTCACTTCCTTCACCTCCGTATCTATATACAGGGTAACCCCTTCCTGTACTTTTTTGTTCAAATTATGTTGCCTATATCTTTCTTTCAATGCAGAATTGAAATTTGTACTGATAGACAAAGCAAAAAAAGTTTTTTTGAATGTTAAATGTTTTAGAAAACACTTCAAAATACCACACAGTTACTGTGGGTCCGAGTTATCTCGATGAATACAAAAAATAGTAAAAACAGAGTATGTACCTTTATGAACTTTATATTGTAAAAGACATTAGAAGTAACAAAGGAAAATGGCATCCTTTTTAAAAACACACAAATCCTATCATTTTGTTTATTTTGTTTATTCTGATAGGGTACCATATATTGCTTCCATAATCCTGTGACATTGTCGTTAACCTTTGCTGTACGTACCTGCTTGTCACTTCAGCTATCATGCCGACTATCTTATTACTGTATCAAGGACACTGTAGAAATGCCAATACATATCTTGATCTTTATTATTTGTATAGATGACAAAATTACTATCAGCAAAAGCAAGTGGTTGAGCAGGCACAATAAGAGGTAAGGATAACTTTCCATTGGTTGACACTATAGCATCAGCTGGACTATTTGAATTGGAGCTTGCATTATCTTGAAATATTACTTCTTTGTGTGTATCTGTCATATTCATCATCACTTGGCTTATTGGGGTGACTAAGTAGTGGAATAGCAAGCAGAAATAAACCAGATGCTTGCACCTCCTCTATGAGATGCCTTGCTTTGCTGTTGCCAGAACACATAGGTAAATGATGGAGTTGGTCTCCTAATTTGATTAGCTATTTTCTCCATTTGTGTGTTTGCAAGATGGCAGTGAAAAAACTGATAAAGCAAGCAAAAGTAATGCTGATGATCCCACCTCCTCTGAGAGATGCTGCACCATGCTTTCATCTGCAGATGTGAATAAGTGATTGTCATGTCGTCTGTTGAGGTAAAGAACACCTACTCTACTCTCATCTAAAATGATAAAAATCTTATCTGGAACCTCTTGCAAGTTAAATTGGGATGATAATATTCAGAATAAAAGTGAACTGACTTAGCTCAGGATTGAAATTGCGTACGCAAAAACCCAGCCTGAGCATACAGGGTATTGATAAGGGCTAAACAACCATGGTGATGTAATACACCCCTGCCACTTATCCTCCTTTACCTTGAAGCACTCCCCCTCTTTTCTTCATACAGGCACATCCACCTAAATTTCTTGATAGAAACTCTTCACTGCTTCATGTAGCTTTCCTCTCACACCATAGATTTGCACACTTTCCACAGAACATTTCTGTCAAACCTAGTTATAAGACTTCTCTCGATCCCTTAATGCTACATCCAAAGCATTGTTTTTCTTTACTATATATCGCAAATTTTCCACAAAAAAAAAAATCCACACATCCTCTACCACTCCTAAAGACATATTGATCTCACCCAGTCTGATACTCTCTGTGTGCATCCTACCTCTCAAATACTACTGTCCCATAAACTTACCAGGTACACCCAATAAACATACCTCTGTGATTCATACATTCACTTTTGTACTTCTTGGATGAATGGCACTATACAGGCATTCCGCCAGTCCTCATGCACCTTGCCTTGAGCTATATATACATTGAAAATCCTACCTAATCAGTTAACAACATAGTCACCTCCTTTCTCACAAAATTTATTTGCAGTCCCATACACTCAAGCCACCTTGCCACATTTCATCATATGCAAGGCTTTCACCACCTTTTCTCTTTAAACCAAACAACTTTCATGACCCTTTCACCTAGCATACTTACTCCATCTCTTCACCTCTACCTAACCCATTATCATTTACCTTTTGCTGCCTTGCTTCCATTTGTTCTCTTAACAGTATTAACCTCTTTCCAATGCTATTTCTTATTCCCCATTAAGTTTGCCATTACTTTCTCACATCAATTCTCAGTTGCCCTCTTTTTCAGCATCTGCACCTTCAAATTGAGCTCTTGCTGCTTTCTATTGTACTTCTCCCAATCACCTGTACTCCTTCCCTGCAGGTAACACCAATACACATCTCTTTACTCTTTCACAAACAACTGTACCTCTTGACCCCACCACTTATCTTTTCCCATTTGCCCACATCCCACCTTCTACAGGCCACATACTTCTCTTGCACATGTAAGCATTGCTTTCATTGCCTCCCAGTCCTCACTCTCTCCCCTAATGTCATTTACTCTTGCCTTGTGCCAACCCCTTTTTATATATCTAAACACAAGACTCTTTTCCAAGCTCATTCACTTTCATAACCCTCTTTCCATTCATGTTTGAGTTTCAGAAGTACAGGTTTGAGAGTACTTATAAGGTGTAAGGGAGAGTGGTGACTGAGATGATGGTGGCATGCACAGAACATCAGATTGAGGAGAAGCAATGTGGTGTCAGGAGTGATAAAGAATTAGTGGATCAGTTATCTGCACTGAAAAATGTGCAAGAAAAACTGAGAGAAACGGAAGGATTTGTGTGTGGTGTTTATGGATCTGGAGGAAGCATTTGATATGGTTGGTACACGTCCTTTTTGGGGAGTGTTATGAATATGTGAAGCAAGAGGAAAGCAGCTAGAAACATTGAGAAATTTTTGCGTGCAAACAGGAAGAGAAGCAGATGAGCTGTTCCGGGTGAAGTTGAGTTTGCAGAAGGGGTATGTGATGTTACCATGGCTATTTATTCTGTTTATAGATGAGGTAGTGAAGGAAGTGAATGCAAGAGTTTTGGAGAGAGGAGCAGGTTGAGGATGGTTAGGGAAGTGAATGCAAGGGTTTTGGAGAGAGAAGCATGATGAGGTGGTGAGGGAGGTGAATGCAAGGATTTTGGAGAAAGGAGCAGGATGAGGTGGTGATATAGGTGAATGCAAGGAATTTAGAGAGAGGAGTAGGATGAGGTGGTGAGAGAGGTGAATGCAAGGGTTTTATAGAGAGGAGCAAGATGAGATGGAGGGAGTTGAATGCAAGACTTTTGGAAAGAGGAGCAGGTCTGCAGTCTGTTGGGGGTTGGGAAGGGCCAGGGAGGTGGGTCCTTTACTTTTTGCTGATGAGGTTGGTGCTGGTGGCAAATTTATGTGAGGAACTGCAGAGTTTGGTTTCTGAGTCTGAGAGAGTATGTGAAAGGAGAAAGTTGAGTGTAAATGTAAACAGAAGTAAGGTTATTAGGTTTAGCAATGGAAAGAAACTGGTTATAATTATTTGGAGTGTGAGTTTGAATGGAGAGAACTTGGAGGAAGTGAACTATTTTTAATACTGGAAGTGATCATGGCAGTGAATGGAATACTGGGAGTTGAAATGAGCCATAGGATGGTTGAGGAGAGTGAAGGGCCTGGGCTCATTGAAGAATTTATGGATAGGGAAGTCACTTTCTATGAGGGCAAAGATAGGTTTATTTGATGGTATAGTAGTCCTGTCGGTGTTGTATGGATGTGAGGCATGGGCTTTAGATGACGAACAATATGTAATATGAGGAGGTTTGATCGAATAAGAAATAATAGGGTAAAAGAAAGGTATTGTGGTCATAGGAGTATGTATGTGAAACCTGAAGAGGGTGTGGTGGGTTTAGACATTTAAAGAGGATAGCTTAAAGAGTATATATGTAGGAAGTGGAGGAAACAAGGAAAATGAGGATACCTAGAATGAGATGGAAAGATGGAGTAAGAGGCCTTAAGTATTCAAGGTCTAAACATGCAAGAGGGTATGAGGGAAACAAGGGGTAGAGCAGATTAGAGAAATGCAAGGGGGCACCCTGTTATCATTGGGTTGAACCAGGGCATTTGAAGTGGTCAAGAGAAACCATGGAAAGATTGATAAGGCCTGGTTGTGGATAGAGGGCTCTGATTTCTGTGCTTTATACATGACAGCTAGAGAGGGAATGTAAACAAATGAGGCCATCCCTTTGTGTGTAACTAGCACTACACTGCTAACATGGGAAACAACAAACAAATATGAAAGACAGAAGAAAAAGGAACATATTTTTGATAGTAAACAGTAATGGAAGCCAGTGAGAAAATATTTGATTTAGGGTCAACTTTTTAGGAATATAACAGTTCTATATCTGAGGAGGTAGGTATGTATATAAAATGACCATATGTATGAGATATGAATAGAGTTTTTAGTACAAAGAAACGGAACAAAACCTGTATCCTCCAAATACTTTCCAGCCAAT
>JAUTXX010106196.1:0-16492 GCA_032273605.1 Panulirus laevicauda
ACCTGTAGGGAAAAGATACCAGGGAATAAATTATAAGCTCTTCGATGCTGGCGACTCAGCGCGGGTGATCACCGGACAAAAGGACCATCGACCAGACGAACCACCAACCAACAAACCTGTCCGTCTCGCTGCCAATGGACTTCCGCACAGAGGCCGAACTTGGAAATATATCACAAGAGGAGTTTCAGGTCGTCTTTCTGAAGGATGGCCAATTGCCGTGCGTTGCTTTCCACATACAGTATTTTATGACAGTGTGGAGGAATGCCAAGCTATTGTGATCCACTGAATACGAAGCACGATTCGTTCATAATGTTTTGGTACTCTTAGCTTCGAATCAAATATCAAACTTCAACCGGAGCATAAAAAATATTAGAAAAACATGCAATCTTTCCTTGAAATATATTAATAAAAAGTATAAATATCTCTTTTCAGCATCTAAAACTTAACAAAATGATAACATTGCTTATCAGTAAGGCACAGAGACTACTACTCAATATAACAAGCACCAGCGCCACATTTGACCGGACAGCACAGTTAAGTGGAGGCCATGGGTCAATCCATCACCTCCCTGGCCGTGTACACCAGCATTGATTGTGGCTTACGAAAGACTTAATGGGGTTAGCTCGCTGCCTTGCACGGGTCATTTGGAGTAAGTAATGCCTCGAGCCAAGGCGCCTAGAGTAATGATGGTCATATGAAATATTCTAATGTTTTCCAGTTTTCATATTAAACTGTTACCACTAAAAGAAGTTGTACGAAGAGGATGGGGCCTTATAGGGGGTCACACCATAAGCCTAGCTCCACAAGGAAATCGTACTACAAAGGCCGGGTATGAAGAAGATACCATACCATGATCCTTGTACTTTGTTCTATGGTCAAACAAAGTCTTTGGTGCACAAAGATGTAATATAAAAAAATATGGTATCCAGGACCATACCTAACTTGCACAACATTCCAGGAACCTATCACCACTGGACCATTCTCAGAGCCTCCTACCACAAGAAATCGTCAAGAAACATACATGACCATAACAAAGCCCAATACGAGGATTCCATTCAAAGAATCTGGTACAATGACGTTATAACACACACACACACACACACACACACACACGGAACTACAGTGGTTCACCTCAAAATCAGTAGTCGAGTTTGGTGCCATCAATCCATTTGAAAACTATACTGATCCAGTGTCCATATAACACACAAGATCCGTAAATATTACTTCGGAACAATGACACATCACTTATTTCGTTCTAAGTTTGGGTACGGTTGTTACGTCCGTAAACATTAAAATACACGAGAATAAGTCAAAATATATCGTCACGGGACGTCTATAGGTCAATGGTAATTATGGTAAACAACGTATTTTCCAGTACTTCAGTGATTGGACTACAACCTAAGCTCCAGCCTATCAACACAACACTACACTACCATGTTACTGTAATTCATATACATAAAATACTTCATGAATACTGAATTAAGGAATCGGAATCATATGTGTATGCTGTAGAATGCAGAACATAAAGTTTGAATAGTCCGAGTGAGCAATTCACGGGACGCCTAACAAAAGTGCTCTGTTTACAGTTATCCTTCATCACTTTATTTCAGATTACTTACATTTTCTGCCGTGCTGAATTTTCATCTTCATCCGCGTTGATCACCTTATACTATGCTCTCGGTATAGGCCCTCCTCAATGAACCAGTATAGGCGATCGTAGAAATTTCACAACACAGAAACGCTTAGCGATCCTTCCACCACCGAATCTAGTGTCAAACTGAAGGGATGCAATGTTTTATAACCAGAAAGGCAGTGTTGACGAATCAACGTCGAGAGAGAATAGATACATCTTCCATTTTGCATAGAAAAATATGTAACGTTTACGCCATCTAGTTTTCAAATTGTTCCCTACTCGCCCGGAAGCACTAGTGAAATCGGCTCCCTCCTCTGTCGTCTGCTGCTCGAGCATTGTGTTACTAAATGCTGCTTTCCGCAAGGATTTCAAATATTACTTCTAAACTTGCGTGACCAGACGCTTTAAAATGAGATAATGTTTTGGGTTTACGTTATTATCAAGTAACTCCACGACCCAATCCATGGTTCTGGTGGAGCCTCTTGGCTTCTCTACACCAAAAACAAGGAAATGATTATGTAAACACAAAACCATGTCGGGAAAACGTATTCTGTGGATTTTCACTATCTGTCGGGTATTTCTGTATTGCAAAATTGTGTTTGAACGTAATGCTCGGTGAAGTATTGAATGCTTAATATACACCTTAAATATTTAATGCAATAAATGAAATCCGATAATTAATATTATCCTAGCATACATTACCATGAAAAGGTGTTACGAGTCGGATTTAGGTCGTGGGAAGAAAGAAAAATCTTGAGAAGATAATATAAATTACGTTACCAACAAATCCTTCAATTCCTTGCTGCTTCGCTTAACGTGAAAACGTAGTCTGAAAGTTCGACGTTTAATTTTTGGAGAGGACTGTTAATTTAGCAAGAAAAATACATTTGTAATTCTTTTTTCAACTTTATTCTTACAAAGAAAAAGGTTGAAGGAAATATATGAATTTGATGGGACACTAAAACAAACATTTAATGGTCATTTTTATTCGCATAACATCACATGTTAAGATCATATTTGACGTAGGTTCTATCAAAAAATAATGGAACAGTATGTGGTCGTGGGCTTGGGTGTATATGCCATAAGTGTTTAGAATATACATATATAAGAAAATATAACAGTATTACCATAGATCTCAGTAAAAACAAAATAGGTCCAAACAATGTTTATGTAGAGATTAATAAATTAAAACGTTGAACAACAATAGCTGAAGTGTAGAATAAATAAAATCGTGTAATTGAAGAATTTTCTTCTGGGAGATCTTAGGACGATATGAATAAAACATGTGATACAGGAAATAAAGAGAAAATATTTAGAATAAATAATTTTCAACAAGAATCAACAGTATTCAAAAATCGCAATAAATTACCAAAAATATTATCAGAGAACAAAAGTACAATTTCCTCATTATATCTAAGACAGAAGATTCACACAGTAAAGGAATATGGCATTTTCTGACCATAAAAGTTGACAAATAGGTATAGTATTTACATTTTTCTTTAATACAAATCTTCAATGTTATACTATGAAATAAACTTGCCAGCCACGTTGCCAAAAATGTAGTACACACATGTTAGAACCTTTCACAAGTTTCCCGTTTGCATAAATATCTAAAGAGCGAGAGAAAACTGTCTCGTTCAAAGCAAGCTCTTCTTTACGTATTCTGCTCCTTACAAGTACAAAGCGGATAATTTTGTGCTACTACAAGTGTATTTCTTTTTTCCTCTATAATCCGGTTACTCCATTGTATCTAGTATGGCGGACCTACGGCTCTATGCACATGACACTGGTATCTAATCCCTTAAGCACAGCGGTTCGATACCCCTGAGCTAGACGATACGATCCTTAGGCATCATGAAATCAAGGTCTTGCCTTTAAAACCATTTAGACCAAGGGTTGTATCGGCGTCGTGCTCAAGGGCCGTGCCACTGTGCCCTTGGCGTCGGGAAAGAAAGTGATGACGAATACTGACCAAATAGAAAATTGGTGGATACATCGTGTACACAGGACGATACAACAGGGTGTAAATACACAGTTCTTTACTATATACATTCAATATCATAGGGGCTACACCTCGCTCTGTGTCCACACCATATGCGGGAGGGGAGAGACGAGGTAAAAATCATAATACAAGAGGAATATGACAGCTTTAGAGCACATATATGAAATCGCCTATCAAAAGTGACGCGGGTGATCGTGGATTCAAAGAAGCGGATAAAGGAAAATGGAGCTTGTAGACTTCAGGGCTCACCCGTTGTTTACAAAATAATGGACGTTGATCATCAACTTATACTATTGATTTTCCTGCTTATGGTAACAATAATACATATGATGGCTCAGAGAGCCACGAATAAATAATAACAAGTAAAAATCTATTTAGAAAACAAAGGGACAGCACAACCGAAAGAGGAATACTCCAAATTATTGCTTGTTTTTTTGTTCTTTTCTGAAAATGCTAAGAGACTGCCGACTTTGAGTTACACTAATGTGTAATGATACGCCACAGGCCTAAACACACACTCACAGGGGGACACAAACGTCGAGATAACAGAGCTGGGACGTGGGTGTGAACACAAAATTAGAAGCGCGAGTGAGAAGTGAGAAAATGCAATTCGAGTTTACCCTCGCTGTCTTGTTGCTATATAACGCCAGGCATCGGTCCAAGAGGCGCATGTGAGTATGGCAATGGGGATCCAGGCTGGTAGAGCTGGGTTGCTCGAGGCCCGACCAGCTCAGGGTGGCCATTCTGACAGAAACGTCGGGGGGTTTGAGAAGGAAAGGTGGTACCACCGCGATCACTATACACCGAGGAAGAGCAACTCTGTACAACACCTATCATCCAACTCCAAAACAAACCACCATCGACTCGGGATTACGTATAAGGTTATTCTAAAACAAGAGAGACGTGGGGAGAGGGAACAAGGCTGTAACTACAATGGAGTAGATCTATATACAATGAAGGAAGGAGAATGAAAGATTAGAACGTAGTATCAACGAGAATAACTTCACAGTTGGAGCGAAACGCATCAAGGCGTGACGCAATGTCACCAAGTATGGGTAGGGAAGGAGGTCTCTCTCTCTCTCTTCAGACCAACGCAAGTTTTGGGAACTATGTCCACTCGTGCATGACCGCCAGCGACCACAAGGACATTAAGAATATATATATATATAAAAAGGCTTTTGTAAAGGGACCAGACGATACCACAGGGCGCATACTAAGGCCTAATGTGATGGGGAAAAAAAAGGAATTTGTGTCTATGTTTCTGTAAACCTCTTGAGCGATGACGGTACGAAGCCTTTGGGTATGATGGAGTGGCCTTTGACCTGATCCTGAACGGTCAGGTCGGGTCAAGGGCTAAACCATTACACTAAAGGGTCGTCCCGTCATACTTAAAGGCTTAGCACCCTCACATTCAAGGGTCGAATCGTCGTTACTTAATGAGTTAACTATTCCTCTCGACTACGAAGGCTCGTTGAAGCGAATCAAACCGGCCCACTGAAACCACTCGAAAGGGTAATGAAAACGAAGAAAGGGACAGTGTACAACACGAACCAATGACAAGACACTTTTCGAGGTTAAGTCAGCAAAGTGCGACCTCGTCAAAGACAAAAAGGTAAGTACTCCCGGCTGCTTCAACCGTTGCTGCTGGGGTGGAGCCACGTTAAGCCACAGACCTGACTAGCACCATAGCTTAATAACGTAATACATCTAATTAAGCACATATGGCAGACTCTCCCTTACACATCTAAGACTGATTCTCCTCTTCTTCTTCCCCAGTTGTTTATCTAATTACGCTAAAGCAGGAAGCAGTTTTGCGTCAACACTATTGCAGATAAGCTTTGTGAAGATATTTGTCAGATTAACGTGGCTGGCTGGCTGGCTGGGGCGTATGCAAATTATCAAACCTAGAATTTTATATACAATATAAAAAATATAGAGTCTTCTGCTATTTACAAGATTCTATAATAATCATTCTCCATGTATACAGTTTACAGACGTACACTTGGGTTTCCCTGTAATCTCGAGCATCAACGTATTTCTCCTCAATGCATGATATAGAATATAGATATGATATAGAATCTATCATAACCGAGTAGAAAAATACATAATACATCTATATCTTTCTTTCTTCCCCCCTGGACATATATATATATATATTTTTTTTATTATTAATATTCTATACAATATATATTATTTCTTTGCATATTTTCCCGCCTCTGGGAGCTCGTAAATGAAGGCGTTGAGCGAGTAGAACCTGTGTGCGTGGTCGCACGAGAAGTTGTACCACCAGTCGCAGACGAAGTACTGCTGGTTGAAGACCGTGCCGTTCGGGCAGAGGAACGAGTTCTGGCGCCCGTCCTCCTGGCAGATGTGGAACGTCTGTGAGGGAGAAAGTGTCAGGTTAGGTCAGGTCAGTGGAACGTACGAGGTGGGTGGGAGGGTTCTGAAGGGAAACTGGAGGCAAGGAAGGGTGTGTGGATCATGTAGGGATGTGGTAAAAGTGAGAGCGGGGGTAGAGGCGAGAGGACATGAGGAAGAGAGGGTAAATTACATAGTGGAAGAGAAGGTATAAGGGGTGAACGACACAGAGGATGAGGTAGTATAAGGGGTAAACGACAGTGGAAGAGGAGGTATAAGGGGTGAACGACACAGTGGAAAAAGAAGTACAGAAAGTCAACGAAAAGAATAAAAAAGAAAACTGAGATTGAGATATTCGAACAAATACTGGAAGGGAACGTCATAATTATAATCATATATATTCTTAATTCTCTCTAAGTATGTGTTCGAAGTCTCACCTATTTCACATGGATCTTTTTTTTCACTTTTTTCCCCACTCACAGCATCAGTTCAGCTTCCTGCTGTCCTCCAGAAATTGTAAGTTTTGAAAGATTCATTAGAAATATTTCTCTATCTTCGACAGAGTCCTTTGAGCATCACAAATTACGTCCTGTGTTTCATGGTCATCAAAGAGCCTGTGGGTTTAATTTTGGTTTTTCTGTGAGAGACAGCCTCACATTACCTCCTGCGCGACCTAACTATAATCTCTGCCCTTCATTATCCTCTTTCTGTGACCTGCACAACCTTTCCTTCCTCCCTTTTCCCCGCAAGTCTTGACCTTCAGCTTTTTTCCTCTTGTGGCGAGACATTTACTTACGTCTTGTGGGAATCAGCATCACCGTAATAACCTCTCCTCTGACAACATCTAATCTTAATCTTTCCCTACTGGGGAGAGCTTATCTCTATACCTCCCTTCTAGGAGACCTAGATTTCATCTCCTTTTTACCCCCACCACTGACCTGGCACTGAGCATCAGTGTCGGCGTAGAGACCTGGGTGCTCCTGGGCATCGCAGGTGAAGGGGGTGTCAGGGACGACCTGGTAGTTCGGGTAGTCGATGCCCGCCTCGCCAGGGATGGCCTCTTCGTCGTACTCCACCGGCACGTAGATGTTGGGGTCTGGCGAGAGGAAGCGGAGGAGGGCTCAGGCGTGGTAACATGTCCGAAATTGACTCAGGAATGTCCTATGACTTCGAAAGTTTATCATCTGTCTCTGGAAACTCTCTTGTGACGAAAAGACTACTGAATATTAATGAATGACTGCTAAATTTAGACATACTTCCACACAGGCAGTATTAATAACGAGTACAATTAAAGAGGAATAAAGAAGAAAAAGCTCTCTCAGATCCTGAACCTACCACTCTGTACGAAGTCTGGTTGAGCCGGGGCGGTGACGGTGGTAGTGGCGCCCCTCACGTGGTACAGCGAGGAGGGTGCACGGTACGCCTTGGTGGAGGTGCGGTACACTGGTGACCCATCTAACCTGTCCCTCGAACTCACATGCTCCCGACGGGGAGGCGAGGACGCTGACGTCCGCCTGCCGTAGCCTCTACTGCTGCTGCTGCTGCTGGTGTTAGTTGTGGGTGGTGTGGGTGTGTGGTAGACGGATGCGGGTGTTGGCGTCGGCCTCGGCGTTGAGGTTTTGCTCTTAGCCGTCAGTCGGGAGGACTCGAATTTAGGACGTCTGGAGACGAGCCTTACGGAGACGGGTCTGCTGGTGACGGGGCGGGCGGAAACACTGCTGGGTTGGGAGCGGATGGGGACTCTGGCGGGGACCTGGGAGGAGGGTTTGCGTGAGCTGGGGCGGGAGGTGCGGCTTGGCTTATCGCTGGAGTAGATTGCTGAGGGAACGCGGGCGGCGAGGATGTTGGGCGCGGGCGTGGGGATGGGCGTGAAAGCTGGCCTCAGCTTCAAGGGTTTGTGTGTGATGGGGGAGGCGGTCGTGGAGGATGGGGCGGGTGTGGTGGCACGGGCGAGCGGTCTGCTGACGCGACGGGCGGGGTTATAAGATGTGGGAGTCTTCGTACGACGGGGTGTATAGGTCGTGGAGCGGACCGGGCCGCGACCGGAGGCTCCTGTCGGGCGTACGTTCCGGCTTGGGGCTCGAGTAGGTGTGCTTGGCTTCCGAAGGATCTTGCTCGGTGGGCGTGCGAGTCGGCTGGGGATGTGTGTGGGTGGGGTCGTAGCGCGTGTGGGTGCGGTTGGCGCGCTCGTGGGTATCGTGGCGGGCGAACTCGTGGGTGCGCTCGTGGGTGCGGGTGTGGGCGCGGTTGGTGCGCTCGTGGGTATCGTTGCGGGCGGGCGCGTGGGTGTGCGTGCGGGTGCGGCTAGCGAGTGTGGGAGTGTGACTGGTTCGCTGGTGGGTGTAACAGAAGGCGTGTTCAAGTCGGGCACTGATAAGGGATCCAAGAGAGCGAAGGCTGGCATCTTCTTCCCAAAGGAGTCGCCAGGCAGTGGCCCAAGGATCTGCAGCTCCTGCAGGGACATTAACGTCTTCAGCATAAACTCGTGGGTGATTCTGATTACGTGTGGCTACAAAAAGTGTGTAATCATCTTGTAATTCATCTTGTAGTTATAAAATGATAACAAACACTAATATCAAAACGGTCTTGATCTGACAAAGAAACAAACAAATACATCTGACTTAGAAGGCATTATTATAACAGACTCATATATTAGTTAACATGACAGAAAGAGCAAAAGATAACCACATAATTTCATTCTGATTTTAAAGGAAATCTATGGCGATCCGTGAAGCATTGGCACTCCCCAAGGTATTTCCTTAATGGCTTACCTGGCCTTCGCTTTCCCTGTCCAACTCCGGCAGGTCGAGGACGATGTCCTCGAGTGACAGCTCCTCAGACCCCGGCAGGGGCGTGTGATCGTCCAAGTAATAGTAGGAATCTGTCAGGTACGAAGGCCCTGGGGGGTTGGTTGCCGTCTGTGTTGGGGGCGAGCGAGCGAGCGCCGACGCCGAGGGACAGATGGGTGAGGTTATATTTGGATGTGTTCAGAGGATACGACAGCAAGAATGAAAAGAGGAACAGATGATAATTATTGATAAACCATTGGTCTTTTATACATACTATGGCGATATGAAAATATGGAATGGTTTCACAGCGAGCAGATCAGGGGTATGGAATGGACCTAGGTATACTAGGATGGGATGAACTGTGTACAAACCTTCCTAAACAGATAATGAATATTGAAGAAATTCGACAAGGTACCTTGAGGAACGAGACTATGTTTGGAGGGGAACCTTCGAATTGCATGTGTGCCTTAGGCTGGTAGTGCTGTTCACCGATTCGATTCAGTATTGCCACACAATGATATGGATCTGCCACATTAATCACAGTACATGAATATCTTTTGAGTTTTACGAGCGCTGAAATGATTAGTTGGCTTATATTAGTTGGCTTACATATCTACCAAATCAGGATAACTTACATGAGGACAGTGGCACAACAATCTTAGAGGCTTTATTGGGCATACACAAACCTGACGAATGTATCAACGAAATAGAGAGAGTTGGGGGAGAAGGGGGCGATTCACTAACCTCAGGAGCGACGTGGCTGAGGACCCCATTTGGATTGATGGGGAGGCGGTCCGTAGTGGTTGTCGGCTTCGTCGTGGTGATGGGCATGTCCAGCTTCTTCCCTCCTCTCCCCGTGTCTGGGTCTCTGCTTATCTTGATCCCGAAGTCCTGCCACGAGTAACAAGATGGGAGAGTTATCTCATAACCACAAGCAAACACACACACACACATACACATACACACACGAGTCGGATTGGTATACCTTGACCAGAAAACGAAGCCACTTTTCCCATAGACAGTTGAAGAGCTTTCAGCCAAGCCACTGCCAGACAAGGAGTTACATCTCAGGCGACAGACAGACAGACAGACGAACAGACAGCAGACGCACTTGACCGCGTCTTTGATTGGATTTGTGTCGTTATCTCGGCTAATTCACTGTCCACTCAAAAGCTCATCCGCGTCAGTACCGCAAAAACCAACGGTTCAAGGACGCTTGCGTAGGAGAATGTGCAACTATACACGTTTTCTTTCTCCCGAACATGTACAAAGTCCTGTCCATCACCGAAGGACTGATCTCCTGAGGGAGTAGTCGACGGAGGTTAACATAACGGTACTCGACAGGATAACTTATCTCTCTTGATACTGTTTTCTAGGACGAAAAATCCACCACAAACCCGACTCTCGTTTTGGTCGTCTTGTTTACCTGTATAAATCATAATGGAGTCTGGGATCCGCCATCCCCAGCGATCGAAAAGAACACCAAAGCCTCTGAGAAAAGATTAAACGTTAATGATGGATAAGAAGAAGGAATGATCTTATCCCCTTTATGTTAAAAGTTCATAGATAGTCATTCTATTTACGACCTTACTAGACAAGAGAAGAGAGAGAGAGAGTGGTTCCTCACCTTGAAATCCTCCGGAAGGATAGGGAAGTAGACTGGAGACTTGCCAGGGTTGGATCCAGGTGGTCCCTCATCGCTAATGATGAGGCCATCGGCCGCGCCCAGCAACACTGCTGCAGGAAGGAAGTCACCTCAGGTCGGGTCTAAACTATCTGTCCCTCCCGTGTGTGTACTCCAGCCACGTCATACCTCTTCCAGCCTGCACCATCTGCCTCCTTCTCCTCGTCACCCACACCATACGTCTTCCGCACCACGTCATCTATACCTCTCAAATCCCACAGCTTCATTCTATTACTATTTATGTTTTACGGGAAGAGAATTGCACTAAGTGTTGCCCCTTTCTCCCTTAACCTTGTATGTATGTACCATGCTTTTACTCACACACACACACACACACACACACACACACACACACACACACACACACATCCTAGCCTGAGCCAGGTGTGTGGGTATGTGTACAGATTCACCATGACTAGTTAATAACAGCCCGTATTTGGGTGTGCCATTACTAGCACAAGCTGGGCGTGTGTGTGTGCTCTGGCGTTCAAGAGATGAGTATAAAACTCCCTCCCCGTTCAGTACAAACAGGTAATTGCACACAAGCAAACGCATTCATGCAGGCAAACACGATTATGTAAAAGAACAAAATATTCATGGTAATATCAAGTGAGGGACTACAACAGAGATCAGTGTGATTTGTCCCTATGAAGTTTCCCAGCAATACATTCGTCTTGTTCTTATTTTAGCATCCTCAGAATTGTCCCAGAAACGCTCGTGAGATGGTACGCTGTGCGATGTCGCCACCTCAATTTACAGGTCACTTGAGCTCTTACCTAATAACACCAGAAGATATATCTTGAGCGGCAACATCACCTCGGTATCTGCAAAAGAATAGAATATCATTAGCCACGCTATCATTATCGGTCTTTCCACGTCTTTACCGATTGTTTGATAATGAGAATTAAAAGAATCATGCAATGTTTCATAATAAAGTGTTCGTATAATAAACCGCCCACTCATTTATATATATAAAGGCCGGTAAATGGATTATGTTTTCCAATAGCGTAACCCGTAATTACAGTTATAAACAATGGCCTAGCTCAAAAGACTTCCACCTCTAATCCCCGATTATTAACAACAATCTACGTCAGATACACGTATAATCATCACTTAAAGTACACAGTTTTTTCTTCTTTTTTCGCATCAGCAGCACCAGTAATTAGAACTAACATATGCGGTATTGCTAACGGCGGACGACTTTAATGTTTGTTCTGGTCAGCCATGTCGCTTTCGGGAGAAGCTACGCTATATGTTGTATGCTTCTTGTTTTATGAAATCTTTGAAGTGATTAATATATGAATACCTATAGTATTTTCTATTTTCAGCGTTAGATCTGGTTAATTTACTGTTATATGTTTCTTGGTTCTACAGTCCATATAATATGTGTACCACAGTACATCTTAATCATAGAATATCGTACTTCCGCACACCATCATTTACATACTAAAATTTAAGTGAATGTACTGCAAATTTACACATGTAAATTCGTAAGACACATTTTTTATGAGAACAGTCCGATTCTTCTTATTGTTCAAACCATTTTTTGTGCATCAAGTGAAGGAGGAGACATTTACCAGACAGCGCTTATAGACATTATCGAATGCGCGTGACAAATAAATACTGACCATACATAATGAGTGCACGTGTGTGTGCTGTTGCATATGCTGATGACAAGGGAGAGGAAAAAAATACCCCACTAGAATCTAATATGTAAAAATCAATGTAAATAAGCAAGCGACGCGCAGCACTTTCTCTACATTCGATTATCTATGCGAAATCAGAATGCAATTCTAATGTGTTTGGTACACAAGAGGTCTCAGAGCAATAGATCATAGAGGCAAGCTCCCTCAACCATAAAGCCTTTCCCGTTCACCTCCGCCCTTGTAAAGGTCTCTGGTCAAACGCATCAAAGAAAACCAGCGAGATCACCAGCCAGACTGCAGGGGAAACCCTGACATTATCACGGGTCTTCCCTTCACTCATGAACTCTTGAGAATTATGATCGTGACATCATCTAGGCCCCACGAATGTAGAATTCCCTCCCCGTACAGTACAAATGAATAATCTGAAACAAATGATTAAACACAAAGGATGGGGCCCCACGAATTTTCAACTCCCTCCCCATAACGAACAAAATTGTGAATTACCTACATAGAGTCTGTTCGTGGTACTTTATGGTAACTATTACCTCCGATACTGATACTCCAAATACCATATACTTACCTCTTTATAAAGGATGTCTAATTCCTTATAAAAAAATATAAAAGAAATGAAATACGTAACTGGAAATGAGCTATAAGAATGAACGGTTTGATGCTAGTAATTATAGACAACCTGTCGAAAAATTAAGAAATACTTTTAATACTTTGTACATTGAAAATGAAAGATAAAAGATGGCCTGAGTAACACGTCGCTAAAAGTATATATTTTCTAATATCTTGGTGAATATCTTCAGCAGACGTGTGAGGCGTTGGTCTCGTGTCCTCCGCCTCGGTCGTCTTGTCCATTCGAGCTGAACAGCTGAGAACAAACGTGTGAAGCCGGAGTAAAGTGGCTCGAGTGATGAAAACCGGGACGCCCTGTAGAGATACATATTCAGATCTGGGACAATCCTGAGAGGGGGGGGGGGGGGTGGCTGAGAGAGCAGGGACGCCCTGGAAAGGTGTTGCAAGCAGGCAACCTGCAATGGTGTTGGAGAGAGGAAAAAAAAGAAGTCGCCCTGAATAAGTGTTCCCCGGGGAGAAGCAACCTAGACAGATACTGGAGGGAAAGACACCCTAAACAGTCGTTGAGAGAAGAGGCAACACAGAAGAAAAGGGTGTTCAAATAAGGGACGACCTGAAGAGGTTTCTACTCTGTGACACCCTCAAGAGGTGTTCAAAAAGCCTGGACAACCAACCTTAGAAGCGGTGCTGGAACCTGAGGCAAAACCTGGTAAGCCACTGAGGTTTGGGGGCAGCATAAAGTGTTGTGATCTGAGGCAACCTTGGTGTGGGGAGGAGGAGGAGGAGGAGGAGGAGGAGGAGGAGAAGGAGGGAGGAGTTTGCATTGGGGCAGCTGAGTAGTGGTGAAATCTGAGTAGCCTAGAAAGGAATTCGAAGCCATTGGGGCAGCTAGGAAAACTGGCTGCGAGTCTTGGAAGCTCAGGAGGATAGGCACTTGAATGCCAGAACAATACAGAAAAAGGTACGGACGTTGTGAGAGACTTAAGAGAATGGTGATGGGTGGGGCAGTCATAGGAAATGATTGGAGCCAGATGAAGCCCGTCCACATGCCTCATTCCCCAGGCAGGTGGGTCGGCCGGGGCGACCCTGGCGGTAACACGCTGTGAATTTCTCACTTCTTATAATTACATGAGGTCAGTGTCGGTCATTGTAAAGGCTAGTGGTTCTGGACCAGCAGTCACTTACCAGAATGGCCCAGGAGATGTGTGGGGTTGAGGGGGACTTGGTCTGTGAGCAGTGAACTTAGGGCCTTCTGGGGGATCGAACGTGGGACTCAGTAGAATGGTTCCACTGGAGCTTTGGAGTTGAAATCGCGAGCTGTAAACGCAAGAGTTATGATTGATAGGCACTCCTGGAGCTGCGGGAGAGCCTCGATGTTTATCGAGAACTCTAGCAAATGAAGGCTAAGGACACGGCCTAAGGGTAGGTTTAAGAGGGCAATTATGGCTGTGAAGGTGAACTTGAGATTATGGATGTGTAGTGGGCTGAGGTGGATGAGAAGGCATGTGAACGGTTGGGGAAGACGTCCTCAGGACTCGAGAGTGAGTCGAACTAAGGGCGAAACATTGACTCGGATCACTGCTTCAGAGGTGTCAGGAGCGAATCGAGATGCCTAAGTAGCAGGTGTTGCTTCATGCACCAAGGGTCATCAAGGGTCAAGTGGTGATCTGGGACACCGAACTGTGGCATAAAGACGTGGGTCGAACTATGGGAATAATGATAATGTAGGCGATGCTGTACGCTGAGGCACGGCATCCACACGTCAAGTCTTGGAATTAGTTAAGCTGAATTTCGAAAAAAAAGAGTTGAATCAACTGAAAAATCGTTGACTCGGAACGTGCAACAGTCACAGCAGCTTGTGACCTGACCTATCTTTTGACCTCTGTTGGTGGTGTTGGCCAGAGTCCAGTCACGGAAGGTGGGGGCATGCGAAGGGGTTGAGATGGGCGGGGCATGAGGAAGGGTAAGGGGCAATGAGGAGTGAGGGTTGGTTGACCAGGCTTCCCTGGGTGTGCGGCCAGGTCAGTGGCTACTGGTTCTCAGAATCGGTCGTGACGACAAGGCATCTGGTGCGTGATGGTGCCAGAGGGGAGAGCACGAGTAGGCTGGGGAGAAGAGGGTGACGCTGGGGAGAGGAAGGTTTAGTTAAAGGGGGAGATAAGGAACAAGAGGCCTGTTGTAGGTGTCAGGGAAGCCTGGCAGTGATGGCGTTTTGGGGTTGTTGTGGTGATGGTGGTGGTGGGAGGCAGGAAGGAGGCCAGAACGAACAAATGGTGTGAGGAAGAGGAGGAGGAGGAAGAGGAGGAGGAGGAGGAGGAGATAGCGTTGAGGGAAGAAGTGTCGTCACAAATAGCCAGTTGTACCAATGATTTTCCTCAACTCTCTCTACTGTGGAGGTTTGCCACTATGGCTCGTGTGGCCGGGAATCAGAGTGTAAGAACCCGTCTGAGAGACACGGCACAGGGACCACTCATCATAGGCGCAAGAAAGTGCTTCGAAGGAACGACAGCTGGTGGGAGGAGAATGACTGTGTTGGCTTTACGAACTAAACCTTCGTGGGATGAGTTTTGTGCGCGTGCGACTAAATCACCATTCATGGTAACGCGGACGGAATTTGTTAAACGTCGGCGAAAGTAAACATGAAGGATATGCAGCAGTGGCCTTGGAGACCCACATGGGCAGGGCCTTCCCAATGCCCTACTGCCCCTTGGGGGAAGGCGAGACGGGGCGGGTCGGGGTAGGGCGGGGATGTCTAGGGCCTTGGCTGGTGTTGGGGCAGCGGCGGAGTTGGCGTGCGTGCTGTGCGGCAATGATAGCGGAGGCGTGGTGAGCTGAGAGAGGAGGAGGGAGCCGGGTGACAGGTGATGGCTTGGGCTGGATATTGTCCGGGGTGGATCGAGGAGGAGGACAGTGAATAGTGTTGAGGAAGGACAACTGGTGGCAGTGAGGGGGGGAAGTGGATGATTCTGCAGCACAATTTTGAATTTGCCCGTGAGGAGGCGGACCACAGACTGGGACGACGGGGAGGCAGCGGATGGGGCGACGGGGAGGTGTCAGACCACCGGGTGGGGCGAGGAGAGGGCGTCGGGCCAGTGACTGGGACGACGGGGAGGCGGTGGACCACGGACTAGGACGAAGGGGAGGCAGCGGACCACGGACTAGGACGACAGTGGGGTGGTGAGAGATAGAGGGAAGTGCAGGACAGCTGCGGGCAGTGTGTGGCAGCGGGGTGGGCCAGGGCGTGGTGAGGAGGAAGGTCGAAAAAACTGGTTCCTGCGTCAGGTTGCGCCAAAGAGCCGCCGTCCGTCAACACGGGCATGATACCACCTGTGTCTAGCTAGACCTTTATCCCTTACCAGGACCTTCCCTCCCAACCCCTCCTTCTATTCTCATCGTTCAACCACTCCTAATATCCTTCCCGTTCAACCACTCGCTCTATCCTTCTCTCCTAGCTATACCTTTTGTCCTTCCCTCTATTCTAACTCTGCTACAGGAGCTGACTACCTGTGGTCTGGACATGTGACCAGGCCAGTAGTCCCCTAGGGCATACCTTCTACTTTACTACCCATCTTTCTACCACAGTCGAGTCGGTAGATAACCTCCATCAGGTCTCCTGTTATCTGTCCCATCTACACACCTGCTGCCGAGCGTCCTACATAACCTCCGTTGGGCAGGAGGTCCCCGAGGCAGCCAAGCCACGCAATTGGGTTAACGAAACTTCCTCATATTCCAGACAAGTATGTAAATACATCTCCTTCTGGTATGATACCGGTAACACTTTCACGCCGGCCTGAGCCA
>JAUTXX010106306.1:3722-16491 GCA_032273605.1 Panulirus laevicauda
AACGTGGACTTGCGTCCCGGGGAACCAGTGCAGATCCCGGTATCGAATTCAACAGGGAGGATTGTTATTTCCATTGGCTGATCTTCTAAGAGGGAGTTTCAGGGCTTCCTCAAACCTGAAATATACTGAATCTTTCATGTTCTCTGAAGCTTTTACTGCTGAAGGATAGATAAAGCCCTCAAGACGTAGGTTAATCTTGTTGAAGTCCTAGTGAGGAGGATGAGAATTTCTTATTCTTTCTTCTATCCATTATAAACTGATCATATATCAGACTAACTTCTTTTTAAATCATTTCAAACTACAGTTTCTTACCGAATTCAGAACCAGTCAACTTCTGAATCTCTCTTTATCGGGAGGTTACGCAGCGTTCGAGTTCACACGTAAAGCCCAAATTTGTCATTAAATGTAAATGTTGTTTCCTTGTTCATCGGGACACGGGAGGACGCAGCACCCGATTCTTCTCTTCGGGAAGTGTTTCAAGGTTATCAGCTCAGAGTGAGACGAAGATATACCAAATCCCCGGATGGCGGTAATGAATTTCGCAGTAATATGAATATAAATGGCCTCCCGAGCTCCCAAGTTCCTGCTCGGCCCGCCAGAAGAACAAAAACTTAGTGAAACTCGTTAAACAGTGACGGCTTAGCAGCGCTGTTTACCGTGAGCAGGGGAGGGGGTGGGAATGGCCCGGGAGGGGTAGGGGTGAGGGAAGGGAAGGAGGGAGAGGGTGAAGAATGAGATAGAAGGAAGGAGAGAATGAGGGATGGGGCGGAATGAGGAAGAGGTTTAGGTAAAGAAGAATATGAAGAAGAGGAAACAGCTAGATGGAGATGGTATGGAGAGAAGTAGGAGGGAAGCAGCTGGAAGAGGTATAATTTGGAAGATGGAATAGTAAGGAGGCGAGGAAGTGAGACGGGGGAAAGAATGGTGGGAGAGGCGAGGCGGGAGGAGAAGGAGACAGCCAGATGAAAGAAGAATTAACACCGATGGAATCCCCAAGAGAAAGATTTGGGCGGTAGTAATGAGGGCGTACATCTGAGAGAGAGAGAGAGAGAGAGAGAGAGAGAGAGAGAGAGAGAGAGAGAGAGAGAGAGAGAGAGAGACTCTGTGCTGAGGTGAGGGTTATGGCTCTGAGGGAAGTGTGAGTAAGGATCAGGATACTGAGGTAAGAATGAAAACAACCTGTACGTGCTGAGGTAAGGACGAAAAGTGAGTGGAGAGGTTGTCAGTTACGGTTTGAAGAAAAAAAAAGAGAGAAATCTATCTGTGGTAGAATGACTGGTGGGGACTCATGAAGGAGGACGGAGCTCCCTCACAGCTGGTGATGAGGAGCTAAACTGTGGCTTCGTCAGTAGGGAGGGTTGCAGTAGAGGCCAGGCAGATCACATTTCCGGAATGTTCAGGGTAAATTAGTCTCAGATGTGCGTCTAACTTTCCCCGCTTGTAATTAATGAAGATGGCGCAGCAGTCTATGGGTCGTCAGGTTAATTCCTCAGGTCTCAAGAGCAAGCCTTGCGGGACCTCGTCCCTTACTCTCACCTAGTTTAAGACAACATCTCACATGTTCCCTCCCACTTCGAATATGTTTCAAGTCCATACATGAATGTGCTTACCAGTGCCTCGCGACCATCTGATCGCTAGTGGGGATCCCCACAACATGGTGTTCACTCACTGCTAGAGGAAGTCTGTAGTGATGCTGAGTACAATTCACATACTATGTATGTACCAACTACGGTACTCAAGGAAAGGTTAATAGATATAATAACTAATAGTCCTCCAAGTACCAAAAGAGCGTTAGTATCTTATCCTGTGTTGCTAAACTGTTTTCTCTACAATCAAATTTCAAATTTCAGGTGTTGGATGAATCAATAAACCCTTCATCAAAACAATGTCAACCCAGTACTAACCGGTATATAGCTATATTGTCGAAACTTACCGCGCGATATATTCCTTTACACATTACGATATCATAAGTAAGGACAGACACTTTAGTAATGCCTACCCCTTCAGTTCCAACATCCCTCATAAAACACATAATATCCACAGATACTTAAGATTGTTAATACACTAGTAAAGGTCAGAATCTGGTCATATATTGCAAAGGCGTTTAATATTGTCTTTTCAAACGAGACGCACAGGAACATACATATTTTTTTTTTCTGTTTTTCTATGCCTGTTCGCTATTCCCGATATAGCAAGATAGCGTCAGGACTGAGCCTTTGAGGAAAAATCGTATCTTGATCTCCAGTATTTCTACACTCCCCTCAGTTCTTGGTCTTCTGGATATTTTCATTTACTGTGTTGTGTATATTTGCTGAAATTACTCTAAAGAAAACGAAAGATCCGATATGAGCGCCTCAGGCACGACAATATCATCAGTCGTGTTCTGTGCACACACACACACACACACACACACACACACACAAAACGACCCACGTACCTATCATAGTTAAGGCACTCATATCAGATCTGTCGTGTCCGCTTCCAAGATCTGTCGTTTCTTACACAGGAATATCTAAAAATAACTTGATATGTTTTAACAAGACTAATTAATTAATTCGAGTTTTTAAAGGCATGATCATCCCTATTACCTACACTATAAACTGAACCTCTTGCAACACATGGACGTATCAAAATCAAAACATCTGATGAATCAAAGTGGAACGAAACGGCGAGGCATTGACAGGAACGAAACAGCGAGGCAACGACAGGGACGAAGCAGCGAGGCAACAACAGGAACGAAACAGTGAGGCAACGAGAGGAACGAAACAGTAAGGGAATGACGGGAACGAAACAGTGAGGCAACGACAGAAACGAAACAGTAAGGGAATGACAGGAACGAAACAGTGAGGCAATGACAGGAACGAAACAGTGAGGCAATGACAGGAGATTCACTAAACTGCTGACGCTCTCATTAACCCGTCAGCAACGGCTATTTGGACTCCGTTCTATAACGGAGTGAAGGCAATATCATATCCTAACATTGTTTATGCTGGCAGATACTGAGCACTGTGTTGCTACCCTGCCGTGGGTCCAGCAGGTCTGACGGCCCGACCTGTGTGAGAGCGAGAGAGAGAGAGAGAGAGAGAGAGAGAGAGAGAGAGAGAGAGAGAGAGAGAGAGAGAGACTGACTGAAATTTTTATTCCAAGCGGTGCCGAAACTATAGATTTTTTCTCTTTTTTTCGACCATCGTAGTCACCAGGTCATTCTACCTTAAAGATCTGAGAGACAAAAGTGTTTAGAATATACATATTTAGGAGGATGAATAGTTGGGTGAACTGCAGACCGACTGCCGAGGCCAGGATTCGAACCCATGCAGACGATCCTTCCGAGCGTCTGAAAGTTCAGAGAATCGTCTTCCTTGACTAAGAAACAAAACTCTCCCTTGCTACAGCTATGCTGCGATGTCTGCCTCTATTATCGTCTCAGCATGCCATTACCCGAGAGGCAAATCTGCCAAATAAAGAAGAGATATCGGGTCACCAAAATATACCTTAACATCCAGGATCTATATCGGAGGAAATTATGGGAATAATATCATCCTCTCATATCTTTCAGAACAACCTACGATCTGCACCCTCAGAAAAGCAGTTTCACCTCTCCTTCCAAAAGCTTTCAGCTCATTCATTTCCTCTTCTCTGTTTACCTCTCATTCTCCTCAGCCTTAGCCTCATATTTCCACTAATGCCAAGCCTCGATAAGTAACTAACTACGTAGAATCTGATAGCTATGTTCAGGGGAAGAATATAAATTCTCTAATGGTTAATATTTCTTAATCGACCAGCACAAACACAGCGTCACCTGACGGTCAACACAGCTATTTAAGAAAGCTACTTTATAAATACGATCGATACATCAATAAAGAGAGATTTGTTAGAGAAAAATCCCCATCCATAATCAATCGTGCAGGTAATGCTACAGAAAGTGCAAGAGAGGTTTCTCCCATTTGTCCAACACTGTAGCGAGGATAGTTCGAACTCCTCGAACATGAACGGTGCGACCCTTGATCACGACGGTACGATCCTTAAACACGACGTTACGACCCTTAAGCACGACACCAGGACTCTTGAGCACGACGGTACGATCCTTGAGTATGATAATCTGTCCTTAAGGGTTAGGTTAAAGGCCAAGCCTTCATATCTAAGGGTCGTAACTGTCGTCCTTGATTGCGGTCATTCAAGGAAGGAATATTATCCCTCTAAGGAATGATAGCATCATCAGTTTTCTTAAAGCTTTCCACCACACAGACCAAAATCAATCTCTGTAACATATCCCAAAATAGATAGTCTCAGACAGCGGCCGCGTACATGAAACCAGACACCACCATTACAGAACACCACAGTCAGCATCACCGGGGGAAGCGCGACCCTCATGTATCACGATCGATTTCCTGGACGTGTAACAAGATACCTTAGTGGGAAGAAAAACGGTACTCCTGATGACTCGACTATCGGACCATCTCTTGACGAGCGGACCATCCCTTGACTAACGTCCTTGGTTATCGGACCATCCTTGACTAAAGGGCTATTTCTTGACTCTCGGACCATTTCTTGACGAGCGAACGATCCCTTGACTAACGGACAATCTCTTGACTATCGTACCATTCCTTGGTTATCGGACCATCCTTAACTAAAGGGCTATTTCTTGACTATCGGACCATCCTTGACTATCGGACTGTTTCTTTACTATCTTGCTAACCCTTGTGGAGTCTGTAGGGACTCAGAAGAAGCCGGTAACATCGGTCGTTAGTGGTAATGTACAGATACTCGGATGTCATGTTGGATCAGAGCAAGTAGGAGAGTCATTGCCCTTGAGCTGGTCATAGTGATTCGTGGAGGGACGGGAAAAATCGATGCATTAAGCAGGTCATGGAAAGCGGTGGTGGCATACGCGTCGAGTCAAGGCTCAAGAAGTGAGGCCGCGACGTCGGGAACTTGTCTTTGTGTATAGGAGTCTTTGAAGTTGTCGCAAAACTGAGAATAGACGAGATTGGAGTCTCTAGCCTGAGGGTGTGGTTGTAGTGGGAGGAGGGAGGAAGGGCTGGGGAGAACAGGTCGAGAATTATGAGGCAGAATGACTCTTGTATACCAGCTGCTCTACTTGACCTACCACCTGGGGGAGAGGGAGAGAAGAATGGAGAGGTGGGGGTGGGGGAAGGAGAGAAAGGAGAGGGGTGAAGGAGATAGCTGAAAGAGGTTTCTTCAGTAACTCCATATGGAGCTCCTCTCTGTATGGTTTCTTCTTCTTTACTGGCGTGTGGCGTCTGCTGGGAGGAGACAAGATCGTTTGGGTTTTTCTAGAGATGGTTTCTGAGGTCGTTTGAACTCAACATCAGTGTGATTCCTTACTGAGGACCAACTGGCTCCTCAGAGTAACTGCCGTGTGGTTTCTCCGTGCGTAGTCTCCCCAGTATAGCCCTTTGGATAATCTTAAGTACGAGTCATTTCAGAAACCAGCATATGTTCTCTTCCCCCGGCGTCTAAGTGTCGTTTTCTTTAATATGCATTTCTTCGTAGCTATATTTGGTTTTCTCTTTGTGATTACTTCTCGTTTCTGCCATTAGGTTTCTCCCTAGAAGGAAGTCTTCTTTACAGCGACACTGGTAGCTCCCTCGTCAGTGTTGTCATCAAGAAGTATACTTTCTCGGTTTCTTCTGGCTGAGCCGTGTGATTTCGACCCATCATGGCATCCTATGAGTTGCTCATAGTACTTATCCTCCCCTCCTCCCCCAGCGGTTGTGTTGTGTGTTTTCTCCCCAGTGTGACGCCTCCCGCAACTGTCCAGCCATGGAGAGCTGACTAAGCTATTCCCTCCAAATATGTCGTGGGTGGGTGAGCGCTTTGACGAGCAAGACTCGTGAGATTGTGTCCTGAGGGAGGGTTGTCTGGGCACCGGGGAGAGGCGGTGAGAGAGGGGGGTCAAGTGGGTGGAGGACTGTGATGAGGAGGAGAAACGTGGGGGTGGAGGAGGGAGGGAAGGGGGAACGAGGAACGAAACAGGAGATGCACAGACCACCAGACAAGAGGCAATCAGAGAAACAGATAGACAGCGAGACAGATCATCATCGGACACAGAGCTGACAGGTAATCAGAGAAACAGAAAGACAGCTAGACAGATCATCATCGGAGGAAGCTGACAGGTAAACACCAATAAACAGAGGAACAAATAGTTGCTTAAGAAATGAGAAGGAAAAGGTGATGGGGCGACAACTAGAGAGGAAAAGACAGAGATTAAGGAAGGGACGAATGTACATGGGTGGAGAGGGAAGTCAAGATAATAAGAGATATATACAAGAAGAGCTAGAGGTTGAGGGAGAGAGAGAGATGTTGTGAGAAAGAGACAGAAACCCTGGATGAGACAGATATTACATGTGGGTCAAGTAAAATGGGAAATATGACAGGTGAGAGTGAGGTAAGGGAGGGAGATATGACAGATGAAGGTAAGACAGGGGAGGGAAATATGACAGATAAGAATCAGATAAGGTGGAAAGTATAACAAATTTCCCTCCTCACGCTATCTTCCTTACCTGAATCCTCCTCTTCTGTATAATCTTATCCTTACTATCTCTTCTCCGTCTTTCCTTCCTTATTTTCATCCTTTTCCTCTTACCTCCTACGTCTTACTCACTCCCTTCATTCCCACTTTTATTGCCATACACTGCTTCTTGTGTTCGTTTTAATCTACCAGTATTGCACGTCTGTTCCCTTTGGTCTCCACTCCGCACCTCTTGTGCCCAGGGACGTGATTATCATTTCGTCCTCCTGACGGCCCAGGCGACACACTGACCGAAGTCACACACTTCCAGGCATTCCAGGCCTTCCAGTCCCCCGCGTTTCCTATCCCAGAGAGATGCTGGAGGACGGAAGCCGCCAGGTGAATGGAATGTGTGGCGTAGGCCGCTGCAGGGGATGAGATTTCTGGACGGCGGAGGAGGTGGTGGTGGTGGTGATGATCGTGGTGGTGGCAGTGATCGTAGTGGTGGTGTTGGTGATCAGAGTGGTTGTGGTGGTGGTGATCGCAGTGGTGGTGGTGGCGAGTATCGTCACCAGGGTGCTGCGTCTCGCTAAGAGGTTCCTCCTCCTGCTGGAGAACAAGACTGTCGGAGTAGCGTGTTAGTGGCAATGCTCAATGAATTCTGTTTTCCATATTCCAGATGTGTTACGAGACTGGATATAACACGAAAACATCCGAACTAAAAGAACTGGTCAGCTTCGATGTGGCGAGCAGTGTCCGACGACTCACAAAGTGATTGTTTTGTAGTTTAATTCGACAGGGGAATTTACCACACAACTGCATCATTGTGGGTGATGTTGTTAACTTCACCAGTTATCTCTGCTCAACACGGGGCCTTTGTCTGGTGACGACCCACTCTCAGCCCACTGCAGAGCTTGATTTCCCACTGGGTAATGTCCCTCTTTTGCTCATAAATGACTTATTTTTTCATATCAGATTTGATGCTGGAGATGGAAGAAGACGGACAGACGGAAAACACCTAGGAACACCACCGATGCCGAATTCCCTCCTGTGGCGTTGCCTGGCGGACCTGATACAGAAGTACACCTCGATTGAAGCAGGGGAACTGTTGTGTTGGTGGTGGATCTTGATCCCATGTTGGAGCAGCTTCGTGAAGGTGGAGAGAAGAACCTGCATAGTGGTGGTGATTCTGTAGGCATAAAGAGGTTGTGTGTGTGTGTGTGTGTGTGTGTGTGTGTGTGTGTGTGTGACACACATATCTTCTTCCATCCGTACACATCTAAGGTATATCTTACCTTACGTGATATGACTAAAGTGATGTTCCTTACTCCACTTTGGGCCACTATGTATACCATAAGCATATCCCTGAATATCCTTCTCTTCGTTCATGTCCATCAAGATAATCATGATCAAGCTACTCAAAACACCAAATTCCTCAGAACTGGAGAAGTGTTACAAGTACATTTGGGGAGACATAAACAAATCAAAGGCTTCCAACATGTGTATAAGGGAAAAAAATAGAGAGATAAATGAGAGCAGATAAAAATATTTGGCGTGGAATGAAACGGCACATTGAGCAGAGAGGACACAGTGATGTCGAGGAAAGGAATTGAGGTAACACGGGAGAGGAACTGGATTTACAAGACAATAAACGAGGAATGGAAGAGGGCGACTCGAACAGGGAATGAAGAAGGGAGAGAGAATGAAAGGTAAACACTGGGGAGACATCAGGGCTGACAAAGCGGGGGAAAAAAGAAGTGGGTGCAGATGAAAGGGCCAGGAATGTAGGGACTATGCAGGGAAAGGAGAGGCCTGGAACGGCAGACTGAGGCATCCTAAGAAAAGAAAACGGATACGATATTGCCAAATGTAAACAAATTCTTGTGCAAATATCACCAGTAAATATGTAGTGTAGAGGCGTCACAGACGTGACTGGAGAACGATAAGCATTTTAATGGGCTTCTAATACAGAATAAGAGTTAATTAAACTGGGGAGTGTGATTAGGAGCATTCATTCTTTATCCTATTGATATAACAAAGTGATAGTGGAGAAGGGTATGGAGATAAGAGTACGTTCCTAGAAATTAACAGATCCTATGGAAACCTCACCTGTCTTTTCTCTGGTAGCCGAGATTTTACCTTCATCTTGATGTTATTTGAAATATTGGCGATTATCTTTTTTAATGGTCTTGTGTTTACACTGTTTTTGGTCGCTGTGCGTGTTTACATCCAGGATTTGTGCGTTGAGTTAGTTCCCCCTCATGCCACCAGAGGCAAACAGCTACAGCGAACACCCCTTATCATTTGGAGGAAGGAATGAGTGAGCAAGACGTCTAAAATGGTGTGGTCATAGAAGCTCTAGGCTTGACCTGGGGTTGTCAGTTCAACTAGAGGTGTGCTGTCAAACAGGCTCTAGACTTGAGAGTTTCATGTTGTCTGACAAATCAAAAGTCTGAATTGATGCTAAACAAGCTCTAGACTTACCCTCAGTGTTGTCAGACAAACCAGATCTCTGAAATGGTGTTAGTCACATATCTAGGTATGACCTTAACGTTGTTACGCGACCCAAACCAGTCGTCTGCCCTGGTGTTGTCAACCCAGCTCTAGGCTTCGACCTTCCTGGTGAGAGACAAGCCCGGCGTCTCAGCCAACACGGCAGAGATCCTGTGTACAACTCACAGTTCTGAGAGGACAATAAGACACCTCACGTGATGCAGAGAGAGAGAGAGAGAGAGAGAGAGAGAGAGAGAGAGAGAGAGAGAGAGAGAGTCGAAAACGAGACAGGAATTTCAGGAATAATTTCTGGAGTCTAAGATCCCCAGGAACAGCCAGGAAATAGGGACGACTATATTACTTTCACTCAATAATGCATTCTTACCTTATTGCTCCGTGGGAGAGACCCAAGCTTTATTCCTAATTCCACACTATACAGTCCGTGGCTCGTCTTTAAAGACAGCAGTACGTCAGTGGTACGACAGAATCCCAGCCCCTTACGTCACTACCACTACATCGCCATTGGCATTACGTAATACGATAAACAAGTATATTTTCAATATTCTTATATGGTGAACTTCTTTAGATATGGTTCCATGGCTTTCTATCGTAGATTCTTCGAATTCGATGAATACCCATCCATGATTTTTATATCTCTTCTCAGGTCTTCTGATATCTCTTCCCCGCGCTTCTGCATTTCAGTAAAAGTGCGAAAATCTTTCGAATTCTATGCATGAATTTCTTTAAACGCAGAGAAGACTAGATGCAGTCTGCAGCATGGCCAAGAAAACTATTATTTTTTTTCAGAGCTAACATAAAATCTAATAAAACCCGTCAAAGAAAACAAAGAATTTTGTCTGGTAAACACACACACACACACACACACACACACACATTTGCCTAACAACCTCAAAAGATGGCAAAGAATCTTTACAAAAGAGTTTTTTTTTTTGTAAATGGCTCACAATCCTCCTTCCTCCCCCAGCCACCCACCCCAAGATACCCCCATCTGGAATCCTTAATGAGGTCAAGAATCCTATGAAGGGTCCATTATGCGGAGGCCAGCAAGACCTCTCCCCAGGAAGGAGCAGCCACGAGCCACGTCTTACCTCCAGGTTCTAAACGAATCCAGGAAGGCGACGCCCCAGGAGTTCCCCTGGCGGGAGCCAAACATACCAAGCGTTAAATTATGGATACAAGACGCTGTGACCCGAGTCTCCCCCGCCCGACCTCCTCCCCCAGCGAGAGATCCTAATATCCATTTTATTCTCTTGATGCAGAGGGTGGGGAGGAGTGTGGGAGAGTGGCTGGGTAGTGGGGAGGAGGAGGGAGAGAGTGGGTGGCTGGGGTGTGTGTGTGTCGTGAGGAGGTCGAGTGAGGGAGAGAGGATGGGAGTGTACCTGTGGGACTTGTGTTTTGCAAGTGTTATTCCTGTCTCTCTGGTTACGGTCGTAGTAGTAGTAGTAGTGGTGGTAGTAGTAGTAGTAGTAGTAGTAACATTCGTAGTCGTACAAGTAGTAGTGGTAGTAGCAGCTGTAGTTGTAGTAGTAGTAACAGTTGTAGTCGTACAAGTAGTAGTGGCAGTAGCAGTCGTAGTAGTAGTCGTAGTAGTAGCATTAGTAGTAGCAGTAGTAGTAGTAGCAGTAGTAGTATTCAAGGGATAAATGTAATAGGGTACGCCTGTTTCTTATCGTTGGAGTAGTAACAGCAGCAGTTGCTGGTGTTGTATAGGAGCAACAGCAGCAGCATTTGGAACAGCCACACGACTGTCGTAATAGCTACGTGGACAGACACTAGGTCCGCCCCAAATGGCGACTCATGTCGAGGGGAGGAACATATGCGATTATTCCGCTTTGTTATGATGGTCTGTGGTGACGGTGGGGTTGGGTGGTGGTCGCCGGTGAGGACCCCCGGCCTAGACCCACTGGTGGTGACTTGGATTGTCTCCTGTGTATAGGGTAGGGTCTATAGGCTGTGTGTCTGCGTATAGGGCTGGGTCTAAAGACTGTATTCCTGTGTATAATGCTGGGTCTATTGGCTCTGTTCCTGTGTGTAGGGGTATACTAAGTACAGACCATTCTAGGTATACTAAACACAGACTGTCCTGGGTATACGAAATTGTTTCAGCCAACGGACGAAAATACATTTAAATAATGATTAATAACACTTAGAATTCATGTTAATAATCATCAATAATACTTAGAATTCGACGCTTAGATATTCACAACGTACACCGAAGAGGTTGGTCAACACAAGAGCTTAAGCCTCCTTGGGCGAATTACTCCACACGCAAAGTGACATCCAACCACGTGAGATTGTCAATGGTTTCGGTCTGTGGTCTATAGCCACATCCTCCATTCCCAGTCCTTCAGCGACTGAACTAGTAAGATGTGGCCAGTGATCTGTCCACAGAACAAATCAAGAAACGTGAAACAGGAAAATACACATCCTCAACTCACCTCTGTTGTTATGTGGAGACTTCAACGTGACGGAGCTGTCGGGGGTACAAACGTTTGCTCTGTTGGATCTTCTGTCCTCGCCTCGCCTCCTGCACTACCAATACGCATATAACAATCATTCACATATCTATCTATATACACCACACTCGTAGCAAGTGTAGGGATTATCTGTCCCATGAAACGCAATGAATAATGCACACACACAAAAAAAAAACATGCAAGGTATTTTACCATGCAACACTGTGGTATTTCCAAACGATATTCACACAATTTACAATTACTTACGGTAAATTTTCAAGCTACTTTCTATTGTATCACTTTCACTATCACTTTCACCTTGCGATTAATACTATTGCAATATCGCCAGCTCCTCGTCACTATCACAAAGACGACAGACAACATCAGTAATTACCTGAGAGGTTAAGCGAGTCGCTTAACTTAGCGAAGGAGGACCTTAATTCTTTTATCGTGGTATACGAATAACTTATAGACGAATCAAAGAGGCTTCCAGCGAGAGCCATTCTTCCAAAGGCCTAACCTCACTAGTTTTCTAAGCCAATCTTTCTCTGCTAATAAACAAAATCACTTTTTTTTCCTATTATAATCACAATCACAATCTACATTTAATGATAACAGCTCACCATCTGCCGAATCACTATCACTACCACCTCTGCCCATGAAAATATCCCAGATTAGCTGGGGGCGTAACATAACGAGCCTGTATAACAATCGGGGGCGTAGCATAACGAGCCTGTATAACTACTTTACACTTCCGTGTTATATGGGTAACTGACCGGCAGGGTTTGGTTGTTCACCGGTGATAATTATAGTTGTTTGTGACACATGGCATCCCACATACCCAAAAACAAGTGCGAAGTATAATTTTAAGTGAGGAAGAGGGAGGAGCAACCCGCCTAGTAAGTACGGCTGGAGTTGCTACAGACATCAATCAGCCCCACTAGGGAAACCCACACACATCAACAACTGAAATTCCACTACTTAGAATTAATAAGAATTCCACTGTATATTGCCGTCATCCACCCAGCGCTCAGGGTTGAAACAAGCAAATCACCACTTGACGAGTTACCGCCCGTACTTAAACATCACTGAAACAACTTGGTCTTTCCGCCCAAGTGCCCGACAACCAATCATAGCGCGGCTAGCACCGCCCCCTCATCAGAGACTAGACAATCCGATATGGACTATATTCTTATAATATATCAACGTATGTATCACATCTATGGCATGAGGTACATTAATAATTTAGCAGGCTTTGGTCATACTGCTACTGGCGCTACTACACAGGTTCGCATACCAATTTTTCTGGTCAATAGTGGACGATATA
>JAUTXX010106416.1:0-15668 GCA_032273605.1 Panulirus laevicauda
TCTACTGAAGTTCCATTTCAGTAGTTGTTGATGAAGGGTCTTATCATATCCAGTGGCGTCCCTCAGGATTATGTTCCATCCCATATTCTCCTCCTGCTCTCCATAAAGGATCTCTCTTCATTTTCTATCCCTATTCACTCTCATGCTGTCGACCCCATTTCACATACTTCAACTCACTTTCCCTCCCCTCCACCTTCCAATACTTCTCTTTCTCCTACTGAACATATATACGTTCTACTCTTAACTCGGACTTGTGCAGCATCTGAGAATGGGGAAGCAGTAGCCTACTCAAGTTTGATCTTGCTTCAAAGATAATTTTGCCCCAGATCTTACTTTAGCAGTCATTTGTTTCTCTTTGTTCAACTTCAGGACACCACAATTCATCCTTTTGATAACATAAACATGTCGGGGCTCAGCCCTCTCTTCCATTCTATCCTTGAAACCCCATTTAATCAGTATCACAAATCTGTCTCCCAAGCGCTGGGATGTTGTGTAGCTACCGTGATTATTCGTCATATGAGCAGGTATGACGTATCTACAAGGATTTAATTTGTGCTAGTGCTGCTCACATATCTGGTCTGGCTCTTCGTCCATTCTTCTACCTATAAGAGTGGATACAAAATCCTCCTGTCTCATCATCTCTCTCCTACCGTCCCTGTCTGTGTGCCGTTATGTTGTTGTCCTCCTCCTGTTCTACAAGTAATGTTTTGGCCACTGCTCTCGTGCGACGTCTTGAAAGTGTTCCCAACACTAATCTAGAACCCGAGACAAGTGTCTGGCTGCTGGTCCTCCTATCATCTGTGTAGAGGTTGATCACTCGAGGACTGACCATTGTCATACCTACTTCTTTCCTCTAACTGCTAAGTTGAGGTAGTCTCCTCCTCCTTCATCTTTACCTCTTCCTATAATCTTTCTACCCGCAAGAGCGTCTATAGACGCCTGCGGACCCTAATTGGTGAGCATGAAAAAGATAGACTCTTGGATGTGAGTGTGCAGAGAGGTTAAAGAAGGAAGAAACCAGATTGAAGACTTGTAGACACGTTCGAGAAAGAAGAAATTGTACGGATGGAAAGAGGGTGGTGCAAGTGAATAGATACCATGAGAGATTGAGTGTGGAGTGGCATAATATGAGAGTAAATGAGGCTAGGGGAGTGGGTGAGGAATGGGAAGTATTAGGGAAGCATATCTGACATGTGCGACGGAAGTGGTGGCGTGCGGAAAGTGTAAGAAAAGGTCGTGAGTGGAGTATGAGCATTACTTTCAGGGAAAGAGTGCGAGTGATTTGGAGATATTCAAGAGAAAGTGACAGGAGGTCAAGAGAAATGTGTATGGGCTGAAAAAAGGACAAATGAATGTTGGGTTGAGCTCCTATCTCCAAATTTTACGAAGAATAAAGAAAAAATGTCTTGAAGGGAGGTTAGTAGTATGAATAAACAAGAAATAAATGGGAATACAAGAGAAGAGGTCAAGTGGTGAAGTGGCAACAGGCAGATGAGGTAAAGAGGAGATGAAGTGAGAATTGTGAAGGATAACTGAATATGTTTTATGCTAGGGTGGTACATGTGGGTTTGGGAGGTATGGGTTGTTTGTTGTTTGAGATTAAACCTGCCAAGTGATTTGGTAAATGAAGAAGCGGAGGTGATACCCTTGCGTAAGATGAAATGCAGTTCAAAGTTGATGGAGTTGATGGAACTACGGGTGAATCTCTCAAGAAAGGGGGTGACTTGTTGACTGGTTAATTAGGATTTGCAATGTATGCATGCCTCATGGTGAGGTGCCTGAGGATTGGCAGAATGTCTGTATAGTGCCCTGCATAAAGGCAAGTAAATGTTCAAATCACGAAGGTATAAGTTTGTTGAGTGTACCTGGTAAGTTGTGTAGGAGGCTAGTGATGCGTTGATGGATTCACACGGCTTTGGATTGGGGTAGGAACAATGTGGCTTCCTGAGTGGTAGAGGATGTGTGGATCAGGTGTTTGCTCTTGTGTGGACGTAGGTTAGATGTGTTGATGTTATCCAAATACAATCATAGCTTACCAGGTATTAATGACAATTGATTCGCATCACCAATTAAACTGTCGCTGTGTTAGGGCTAAGATGGTGGTCCAACAGTTTGCTGTGCTGAAAGTTATGACATTGTAGCTGCTGTCATGAAGCGGCTGTGAGGGGTGTTGTTGATACAGCAGTGGTATGGTAGTGGTGATGTACTGTTGTGGAGGTGAAGTGGTTGTGTGATAATGAAGTGGTCGTGATGTAACGATTGTGATGATGAAGCGGTCGTGATGTAATGATTGTGACAGTCATGTAATGGTTGTAATGATGAAATAAGTGGTAGTACTGAGCAGTATGTGCTAGTTCAGTAGTGACTGTAATATTCATACATATATTAGTAGCATAGTTGTTCCTGTACTATCTCAAAATGGGATTGTGCTAACCGTGAATCAGTATACAACTACAGTTGAAAGAGATAATCAGTGTTACCTCTTCTTGTGTTTTCTACTAGGTTATGAGTATTTGTTTATGAAGTATAGAATAGGAACTTTGATCCCAGATAATTACAGCTGTTTTATGATACACTAATTCATCTTCAGCGATTCGTCTTGGGTCGACCTGAATCATGATAAAGCATACCTTCAGTAACAGCCAATAATTCTACAGATAATATGACATGTAGAGATATAGGGAAATACTTTTACACAGGTAGTCACTGAAAATAGAGTAAGCTGACCGCTGTGGTCAAATATAAAAAAAAATATTAAGAATTAAAAGATTAACGACAATCATATTCATTGCTTAGGGTAACATTAACCAGAAAGAAATGAAAGTTCAATTCCTTTAGCAAGCAGCCTCTCCTGGGCAGGCTCGGATTAAGGCTACAAGTGGACACAGGCGAATAAGAGTGAATGCTTGTAATGTACTATATATTGTACGTAATTCATAAGATGTTAAAACGAACGGAAATATAAATTTATCCAAATTTACAAAGGAAAAAAAACAAATGAAGTAGAGTTTAAACAACGGTTTCTTCCTTCCTGGGATTAAACACTGATATTCCACCTGATTTGATAGTACTTACGCAATTTTATAACAAATAATGAGAATTTATGATGAAGAAATAGTGTCACAACTCGAGGGCATTACATTACAGCCTTACGGCCCAGACTTGGTTATACACCAATAGGTAACCTGTTAACCTGCTTCCCCAGTGTACCTGTATAAAAAAAAATCATCTTTGGGAATTAAACGTGCGTTTTCTTTGGGAAGTCTAGATCATAGGGAATTTCCGCAAGTGGCCCAGAGAGATGTTATTCATGCATTATATATTGTATGGTGTTGGCCATATGCTTGCTGTAGACTCGTAGAGGACGGTGGTTATTAAAGTAGCATTGTGATACTAGCAGCTCTTGTTTAGGAGAAGTCCAGCCCTGTTTCCCTTATTTATCAAGTAGAGTTTACTATTATATTCAGAACACGGTATTAGATCATAAGCATTAATGTAACCTTTAATTTTTGCTACGTATGAGGTTTCTAAGAAAGATATATTTCTATGTATTTTTACTTCCTGAAACCATCGGCGTGAGTTCAATTTCAGTGAAGTAAATTTAAGTCTTTAAAAACAAATGCATTTAATCTTTTCAAATAATAAACAGTGTGTTATCTTAAGATATTACCGTCTATGAATAAAATTGAAGTAGATTTGATATAATAAAGATTATGATTTAGATAGTAAAGCATTATCTAAAAATAATAACATCGCGAAAAATATTAAAGGACCAAGTGTTTGTTTTGAACCCGGCATCAACATGAAGCTGGATGACGCCGCGTGCTTCTCTACATCAGGTTCCCACAAGAGAAAGTGTGAATTTGATGCCGAGGATAGGAGAGGGGTAAGAAGTGATCGCCTGGTGTAATGTGGTCTTGTGACTGTGGAGGAAATTGAAGGTTTTCTCTCATATTTTTAGTACAAACTCCGGCTGGGTCGGGGTCAGCCATAATGAGTCGTACCTTGGCGGGACCGCGTGGCTACCAACACAAAGAACACATGTGAAGTGATGGACTTTAAGAGTATTTTTATGACTTGAAATTACTTTTCTGAGAATAGGAACGCTCTTGGAGAAGTAATGTAGAAGTAAATAACTTGTCTTTAGGATAATATCTAACAACCTTTCGGCTGAGGCTAGTGACTGCGTCCTTACAAGTAATGAATGAAAATGTCAGACCATTATCCACTTGAAGATAGTATTTACAGAAATGTGACTTACAAAGACGTCGTGTGAAACTTAATGAAGTGAAAGCTTTTGTATACTTTAAAATAACAGGTGGATCTAACAATGGTTACATAGTGAAGTTATGGTTATTTTGTATTACCACTGCTGGGGCAGACGATATTATGGTAGCATTGTTTGCTATCTTCTTGTGCCACTTTATTGAGAAAAAGTATTTGCAAATATCTTAATTCATGTATGTACTCTGAAATGCACGAAGATGAGCGGTTTCAAGTCCATTGAGTTCGTGCTCATTACCATCCTTTAGAGGTACGACAGTGTGCTGAAATATACCAGAATAACGTAGATTATATCCTGCAAATAGTCTTCAGTTGTGTTTGAATGAGCTGCCTGAAAAAAAAAGTTTGATAAGTAGATGCATGAACCTAAGATTTAGGATAATGAGCCTAAAGACTCAGGATAATAACCACCTCCAGAACAACATCTGTGATGATGAAAACTGTATAAATTAGGTGGTGACATTACCTTGGGAGATATATTTACGGAAGGTAGTGTAGCACTTGCTGCTCTTTAAAAAAAAAAGTTTATTACTCCAAGGGTAAGTCGAGGTATATATCTCTTATTTCTTGGTTGTAATATTCTCATATCATTTGACGAGAAAATGTTTTCAGTTTGCAATGCCGCCAGTGTATGAATTTGGTCAGTCTGTAGGGGACCTGATGAGATTTGGAGCATCGAGGCAAAATTAGTGTTTTGATAGTTCACTCTTTTTTCTGCATCAGACCTTGTTCTGCTTGTTCATGTGAACACAATTCTGACAATATGGGTGGCATGCATTGCGTTATTTTGGTATATTCTTATTTTAGGGATTTATCATATCCCCTTTACGGTGTCGTGGTGATTTATGTGTTCAACAATGAAACCTTATTTGCTTTGGATATTAAGTGATTTCACTTCATGGGGTTTGTAGAGTATTTATTAAATAGGAAAGTAGTGTCGGAATGTGATTCAGAGTGCTTAGCTGTTTTAGAGAAAAAGTGAGCCAAGAATAATGAGTTATGAAGATCATGGAAAATGGGGGAATTATGCAGTACAAAAGTAAGTGAAGCATCAGCTAATTATCCCATGCAATTTGGATTTATCTAGCAATATGGAATCCCCAAACTCAAATATGCTCATATACAGAAAGACAGAAGGATTGCTGTAAGAAAAAGGCTTGCTGTAAGGTTAGCAAAATACATTTGTAATTCTGTAGGACACCAAGTCAAGTATTGGAATTCCCTATGATGCAATGCCATATTCTATTCTTTGCAGTGTCATACAGCAGAGTCCAGCAAAGAGATTTAATGTTGATAACTATGTTTTTGCAATCACATTGGCTACTAAATGAGATTATGTAAGGTTTTTATATGTTCTGGTGATTGCTGCTGAACTGTCCGACACAGCAGTATGACAAGCATTTGCCATGATTGACAACAAAATTCTAGAAATACAGTCAGAAAAGCAAAATACTGCCATGGTGAAATTTATTTCAGGTATTATACTATGTATACTATACCATTACAAGTGTATTTCCCCAATTTTTTATGCATTCCACAAGTAGATCATTATATTCTTGTACTCGAGCTGTATTTTTGTTTGTGAATGGTATCTGATAACACTGAAATAGAGGTCATTTACAGGAATGCAAAAAAGACTGCTACTACTATCCTTTCTTCCTATCTTTCAAACTATTCGCCATTTCCCGCATTAGCGAGGTAGCGTTAAGAACAGAGGACTGGGCCTTTGAGGGAAATCCTCACCTGGCCCCCTTCTCTGTCACATCTTTTGGAAAAAAAAAAAAAACACGAGAGGGGAGGATTTCCAGCCCCCCGCTCCCTCCCCTTTTAGTCGCCTTCTACGACACGCAGGGGAAGTATTCTTTCTCCCCTATCCCCAGGGGATATTTGCTATTTCTCATATTAGCAAGGTAGCACCAGAAACAAAGAAATGGTCTCATTCACTCACATCTTCTCTCACAAGTCAAGCATAATGCACAAAAACTAGAGTTCCCTATCCAAAAACCATGTCCCACATAACTATACATGGTTCCCTCCAACTGTTTCATATCCCCTGGCTTAGCTCGGAGACAGCACATCATCATCTGTATAACAAATTGCTCAATCTCGCTCTATTTCTTGCATGCCTTACACCCTCCCACATATTCAGGCCCTGAACACTATACTTTTACTTTATCTTTACACCTCCTCTTAGGTTTACCCCTTTTTCTTATTCCCTTCATTTCTAACATGTATACCCTCTTAGACATCAACTCCTTACTCAACCTCTCCATATCTCCAAGCCATTTCAGCACACCCTCTTCAGCTCTCTCCTACATACTTCTTGACTCTCTCTTACCCTACCATTTCTTTTGCAATCAACCCTCTTCACACCACATATTGTCCACAAACATTTCATTTCCAACACATCCACTCTCTTCTCTACACTCTTATCAAAGGCCTACATCTTGCATCTATAGACACATTGAAAGGCCTACTATACCAACAAACATACCATCTTTGCCTTTCAAGACCTCTCTTTCCATACATTTCTGTATCTGCCCAGGACCTCTGCCTCCTCACCTACTCTATGGCTCCCTTCAACACCAAGTTTTCTCCATTCAAGTTGACAATGAAAAAAAAACTGGCTCTCTTAACTGCTACACTTAACCTTACTTTCATTCACATATATTCTCAACTTTCTCCTTTCACACACTTCTCAGCATCTCACTCAAATCTGCCATCAGTGCAATGTCATCAGCAAACAACAACTGAAAAGTCCCTGACTTTCCTATCCCAAATAGCCTGCATACCTCCAAAAGCCTTGCATTCAACTCCATTACTATCCCATCCATATACAAACAGCCATGGTGACATCACACACTCTTGCTGAAGACCCACCTTCACCTGGAAACATTCACCCTCCTCTCTTCCTTCGTGCAAACACACATTGTTCTTACTAAAAACATTTCCTAGATTCATAAACACCATATAAAAGTCCTGTTTCTCCAAGTATTTCTCATACACAGTCTTAAAAGCATACATTCCTGATGCCACACTGTCCCTCTCCAATCTGATGCTCTGTGCATGCCACCACTCTCTCAATCGCCACTTTCCCATACAACTTTCCAGATACACTTAACAAGGAAATAACCCTCAGAAAATGAACACTATCCCCCTTGCATATATACAAAGGTATTATACAGGCATTCTGCAAACACTTCAAGAGCCATACATACATGGAAAATACTAACTTTTTGACACATAAAAGTCCTTTTGTTTCTCCAAGTATTTCTCACACACACTATTAAAAGCATACACCTGACCCACACATCATCTACCAATTCTGAAAACACATTGTCCCTCCCCAAAGTGATACTTTATGCATGCCACCACTCTCTCATTCGCCACTTTCCCAAACAAATTTCCAGATATACTCAAAAAACAAACGTATCTGTTAATTAAATATTCACTTTTGTTCCCCTTGCTTTTATGCAATGGTACTTTACAGGCAATCTGCCAATCCATAAGCACTTGACCATGAACCATAAATACAATGGAAATCCTAAGTAACCAATCAACAATACAATTACCTTTCTCAATAAATTCATTGGTAATCCCATCCACTCCAGCCAATTTCTGAGCTTCATCGTACACAAGGCTTTCACCACCTCTTCTCTCTTAAGAAAACCACTTGCCATGACTCTCTCACTTCACATACCTCCATATCCAAAACACCCCACATCAGTCACCCTATCAATGAAAACATTAAAAAAAATCCTTCAAAATACTCACTCCGTCTTTTCTTCACCTCATTTCTGCCTAATACCAATTCCCTATTTGCCCCTCTTACCTTCATTTCAATTTGTTCTCTTGTTATTTCTCACAATATAAATCTACAATATCTTTTATTCTCCCTGCAGTTTGCCGAAACTCACTCGTCCAACTCTTAATTGTATTCTTTTTCAGCCCCTACACCCTCCTCATGACTTCCTGTCTTTTCCTTTTGTACATATCCTAATCACATGGACTCCTTTCTGGTAAATAATACTCATACACCTCTCTTCTCTCTTTCACTAGGAACTAAAGTTCCTCATCCCACCAATCACTATCCTTTCTCAACAGTCATCTCATCTTCCACAACTTAAAACATCCCACTCACAGGTAAGCACTGTTTTTCTAAATACCTCCCCTTCCTTACTCACCCCTAGCTTCATTAACTCTGATCTTCTGCCATTCTATACTTGATCCCACTTGGTTTCTCTTCATGCAAGCCTCTTTCTCAGGTTCACTCAATTCACCACCCTCTTCCTACCTACATCATTTACTCTTTTCCAAGAGCTCTTACAAACCTTCACCCTCACCTCCACTAAGTAATGATCAAACATTCCACCAGCTGTCCCTCTTAGCACATTCACATCCAAGAGCCTCTTTTTGGCACATATATCAATTAGTACATTTAGCCTGCTTTCCATCACCCCTGTTCATCCACGTATAGTTATGTCACTGTTTCAAAACAAGTCATTCCCAATCAGCAGTCCTTTTCAACACAATTCCAAAAGCTGTTCGCCATTCTTTTCATAATACTGAATACTCCATCCCCCCATCATACCTTAAACTCCCACATTACCCACTTTCACATTCAAGTAATCCATCGCTAATCAATCCCTTGCATCAAAGCTGCTGACATTCACTCAGCTCCTCCCCAAATATTATTATTTTTTTGTGTGTTTACATATCTATACAAACAATCATATCTATATTAAGAAATAAACAAAACTATTTCAACCACAAATAACACTCATGCCCTATAAACTGTTTCATTTATTCTCAAATTGATTACAACAGTGAGTGCCAAACTTTGGCTCCCTACTCACATGACATTTATGCACTATGACATTCTAAGCATGATACTTTTTCCAGTTATGGTGGCATACTGTTATTGACAGCGAACATCAGCTGGGATTTTAAACAGAGTCTGGAAACTAAATCATGTGACAACAAGAGATATGACAAGATGAGGGGAGCAGTTTATGAGTTAAATATCCAACTGACTTACTATGCCATATCGTGCCAACCAAGGTCTCTTGAATCCCAACAGCCACCACTATGGGTTCGCGGCCATTGAATGCAGATGGTGAGTTTATAATAACCCACATAAAATGCAAAGACTGTTGGACAACTCTAAGTTACTATGAGAAAAAGTCATGATTTATATTATTTGTTAGGGCACCAAACTAGAATAACATATGAAAGGTAAACAAATCAGCACCTCAGTGATTTTAGTAGTATTATGTATGAAGGAGAGAGGGCTGCACCACAAGAGGCAAACAACCCTGCACCTCTAGAAGAGACTGAACAACTGATCCTATTTTCTCTAAATGATCCTGGTATGAAGCAGAACTTTGGTAATATAGTAAAGACTGAGAATCTTTCCAATGGAAAAAACCCAATATCCTTTCTACACATGCCTACCACTCCTGTCCTTACACTTATTTGTATTGTAGTGTGAAGTGTGGTACTCTTGAAAATATTCAAGTTATTCACCAACTCTATGCCTTGTAAGAATAGTTTGTGAAACTTAGCTCACATTATAAAGAAACTCAACTCATTCATTATCCTCCCTACACTTACCCGCATCCACACATGGCATCCTCATACTTCTCCACTCCTGATTTAGCAATGGACAAGGCCAAATAGTAACACAAATAATTATACAACTGTATTTTTGGTTACTCTTGAACAATATTGTATCATTTTATAAAGGAACCTTCTTTCGCATACTGTGACAGACTTTCCAAGCCATGCCCACCAGGTAAGGGTTAAAAGAAACCTAAAAAATGGCTAAAAACAATTCCTGATGAACCCAGGATTGACAGTTATGCACTGTGCATGGCAACAGAGAAAAACAGCATTGTTAATCAAGCAAGACATGCAGTGAGCACTACACACTAGCCCTGCCTAATGGTAAAATCTCATCGTAGGTACTCGTTGGTAGGTAGGTACTCCTGTCTGTCTCCCTCTCTCTCTTCCTCACTCTCTGCCAACAAGAGACAACAACACATTAGATTTCCTATTTTTAGGAGATATGGAACTCTTCATCGACATCTAAGTAATCAAACAAGTCAGATAATAATATCACAGAAGTTACTAAAACCAACTCTTTGGACATAAAAGTAAAGAATATATCTAGAAAAAGAATGCTGCAGGCCTAACTGGCCTAAATTTTCCATATCTCAAAAACTGAGAGGAGAACAATTTGACAGAAGAAACAAAGTGGAATAATATCTTTAAAGAAAATGATATTAGTGCCACCACATCCCTTCATCAAAAGATAAAAGCAGCAGCTCAAGCCTAAATACCAATTAAAGGCAAGTTGGAGAAAAATGAAGAGAAGATGCCAAATGATAAAAATCTGGATGAACAGAAAAGGAACAGCAGTAAGAGAGGACAGAAAGGTTTCACGAAAAAATCTGAAATGCTGGCATGGATAAAATGAAATCACATAAAACAACACAGAACAAATGATAGAGGAAGCTATCAAAACATGAAAAAAAAAAAAAAAAAAAATAAAAAAAAAGGGGAAGAGAAAGTACAAAAATCATCCAAAAATATTATGTACTGGTAGGATGCTAATAGGTCAGTATCAACAATTAATACAAAAACCAAAAAAACTTTGATGAGTAATTTAACCCTTTCGCTGGGTATCAGGATTTCACTGCCATCAAAATCTAAAATACTAATTTGGTCTCACTTTTCCAACATGAAAAGACTGTTAAGTTTCCAAATCTGGCAATGAAATTCATCCAAAACAATTTAGATGGTGAAAATTATGACTTTTGAGAAACTTGTTGAAGGTGAATACAGCTACGTATTTGGGTTTTAAGACTGGTATAAAAATCAAATAAAATATATTCAACTATTTCATTCAAAGAAATCAAAGTATTCAAAAGCATGACAACTAGATCAGAAACAACATAACCCATCAAACTGCAACTTATTCTGTATTTCAAGTGAAATTCCCCCATTCATGTGTTGGTGTTACATGGTAGTAAGTCCAATAAATCAATATCATAAGTATGTATATACATGTGTATGTGGTTGGGTTGGGCCATTCTTTCGTCTGTTTCCTTGCGCTACCTCGCTAATCGCGGAAGACAGCGACAAAGCAAAAATATATAAATAAGTATGAAAAGCTCACCTGGTTTTGAAAGAAAAAAAATGGGCATTCACAAATATATGTGGGTGAGTGGGGTTGGGGGTAAACAGGCATTACTGGATATTGGATTTAGTAATGCGAGTGCAAAGGACAAGCGATTGGATGTAAATGTGCTGACAGGACCAGATGGTGTGATGTGTCATCACTTCTCATTGCAACTGAGGGTGAAAGCTTGTAGTGACTTTAGGAAAGGTGGAAATGAAATGGATATGAAGAGGGTAGTGTAAGACTGAACTTGGAAAATTCCTATATAAAGAGATACCAAGAAAGATTGTTGAAGCAATGGCATGAATTAAAAGTATAAAAAAACTAGTAGAGTAAGCAAGGAATGAAGGTACTAACAGATTTGGGCCCTCATTTGCTAAGTCCCACAAAGGCCATTGTTCAGTGGTATGACCAATGCCCCCCACCAATTTATCTCTTCATAACATCCATACTGTAGGCACAACCTTAGTGTTTAATGCTTATATATTTTTCCAAAAATATATCACCCCACCAACCAGCAATTTCTATCCTACCAAAGAAATGTTTCTATTATTGGCAACTATTAAATGGAGGCTAGTCATTGTGCATCTGGCAACTTCCTTGGCATGTCTTCAAACATAAGACAGGACCATCATTTCCAATTCAACATAACAGTATACAATATAGTACATTTTCCCCAAAATATATCACCAAAACTACCAGCTATTTATATACTGCCAAAGATACTGAACTATGAGCAACAGTGTATGAGGGGTTTATCATCGCACATTTAGCATTTTCCTTGGATGTCTACAAGGATGCATGGTAGTGAGATACAGGAATAAAGAGGGCAATGCGTGGTGGACAGAAGAGATTAGAAATGTTGTGGAAGAGAAGAAACAGGCATATGGTAGATTGCTCAATAGGTATGTACCAGTGGAAGTTCAACAAAGGAGGAGGGAGAAAAAAGAATACAAAATATGCAAGCGAAATGTCAAGAAGCTGATAGAGGGAAGGAAAAGAAAAAGTAGATGAAGGTTTTGGAAGAAAGTGAAAAATTTTTGGATAACAAGAGACTATATTAAAAGGAGGTGAAAAGGGAAAGTGATGGATGTAAGAGTGGAAATGTTGATATGAGAAATAAGGAAGGAGAATTGCTGAATCAAAGGAAGGAAGTGAAAAGAACATGAAAAAAGTATTTTGAAGAAATGACGAAAGTGGGAAAAGGAAACGCAGCATTTCTTATATGTATGGGTATGGAGGAGAGAAAGAAGAGGATACAAGTGCAGGGGCCTACAGCAAACAGGGAGGTAGGAAGGGCAATAATGAGGTTGAAGATAAGAAAGGCACCTGGGGTAGATGGGATTACAGCTGAAATGTGGAAGTATGGAGGAGAAAGTGTGATAGAATGGATGCATCTTATACATACTTTAGCATGGAAACAGAAGGTTGTGCCTAAGGATTCGGAAGGATATTATTGTTCCTTTATTCAAGGGAAAAGGTGCGAGATGTATGTAACAATTATAGGGGAATAAGTTTGTTAAGTTGTGTCTGTGTTGTTGATTGGTTGGTAAGGATATTTAATGTATACATCGATCATGGTGAAGTGCCTGAGGATTGGCGGAATGCATGCATAGTGCCATTGTACAAAGGCAAAGGTGATAAAAGTGAGTGTTCAAACTACAGAGGGATATGTTTGTTGAGTATTCCTGGGAAATTGTATGGGAGCGTATTGATTGAGAGGGTGAAGGCATGTACAGAACATAAGATTGAGGAAGATAAGTGTGGTTTCAGTTTTGGTAGAGGATGTGAAGATCAGGTGTTTGCTTTGAAGAATAAGTGCAAGAAACAATAAGAAAAACAGATGGATTTTTAAGTCACATTTAAGGATGTGGAGGAGGCATATGATAGGGTTGATGGGAATGCTTTGTGGAAGGTCTTAAGAGTATATGGTATGGGAATGAGCTGCTAGAAGTGAAAAGTTTTCACCAAGGATGTAAGGCATGTGTACGAGTATGAAGAGCGGAGAGCAATTGGTTTCCAGTGAAGGTCAGTCTGCAGCAGGGGTATGTGATGTCCCCATGAAAGCAGAGGCAAGTCACAGGCTGGGGGAGTAGGCAAAGATTCTGGGAGCGATGAAGATTATTTGGAAAGAGAGAACGTTATCTGAGAGCGAAAATGGGTACGTATGAAGGAATAGTAGTTCCAACAATATTATATGGTTGTGAGGCATGAGCCATAGATAGGGTTGTACAGAGGAGCGTGGATGTATGTGGTGTGAGGTGGTTTGATTAAGTAATGAAAGGGTAAGAGATGTGTGGAAGTAAAAAGTGTGTGGTTGAGGGAGCAGAAGAAGATGTACTGAAATGGTTTGGACATCTGGAAAGAATGAGAGAGGAAAGAGTAACAATGAGGATACTTGTGTCAGAGGGGAAGGGAACAAGAAGCTGTAGATCAAATTGGAGGCGGGAAGATGGAATTAAAAAGATTTTGAGCGATCGGCGGCTGAACATACAGGGAGGTGAGAGGTGTGCAGGGAATGGAGTGAATTGGAATGATGTGGTATATAGGGTCAACGTGCTATCAATGGATTGAACCTGGTCGTGTAAAACGTCTGGGATAAACCGTGAAAACATCTGTGGGGCCTGGATGTGAAGAGGGAGATATGGTTTCGGGGCATTACACATGACAGCTAGAGACTATGTGTGAACGAATGTGGCCTTTTTTTGTCTGTTTTCCTGGCGCTACCATATTGAAGCAGGGGGTAGTGATGCTGTTTCCTGTGGGGCAGGGTGGTGCCAGGAATGGATGAAGGCTAGCAAGTATGAATATGCACACTTATAGTATATGTCTGTGTATGTGTATGTATATGTATGTTTGAGTGTCTATGTTAATATGTATATGTACATATATGAGCACGTATGAACAAAACAGAAGAAGGAGTCAAGCCGGTAGTGATCCTCCTCCTCAAAGGCTCAGATGTGTGTAGATGTAACCAAGATGAGAAGAAAGGAGAGATAGGTAGCATGTTTGAGGAAAGAAACCTGGGTGTTCTGGCTCTGAGTGAAACGAAGCTCAAGGGTAAAGAGGAAGAATGATATGAAAAAGTCTTGAGAGTAAAATCAGGGGTTGGTGAGAGGACAAGAGCTAAGGAAGGAGAAGCACTACTCCTGAAGCAGTTGTGGGAAAGTGTGACAAAATGTAAGAAAGCAAATTCTGGATTGATGTGGGTAAAACTGAAAGTGGATGGAGAGAGATGGCTGATTATTGGTGCTTATGCACCTGGACATGAGAAGAAAAAATCATGAAAGGAAAGTGTTTTGGGAACAGCTGAGTGAGTGTGTTAGCACCTTTGGTGCATGAGACCAGGTATTGGTGATGGGTGATTTAAATGCAAAGGCGAGTAATGTGGCAGTTGAGGGTATAATTGGTGTACATGGGGTATTCAATGTGGTGAATGGAACAGGTGAAGAGCTTGTGGATCTGTGTGCTTAAAAAGACTGATGACTGGGAATAACTGATTTAAAAAGAGAGATGTACATAAGCATACATATGTAAGAAGGAGAGATGGTCAAAGGGCATAATTGGATTATGTGTTAATTGATAGGTGAGTAAAAGAGAGACTTTTGAATGCTAATGTGCTGAGTGGGGCAGCTGGAGGGACGTCTGATGATTATTTCATGAGGCAAAGGTGAAGATTTGTTGAGGTTTTCAAAAAAGGAGAGCGAATGTTGGGAAGAAGAGTGTTGAGAATAAGTGAGTTTGGAAAGGAAACTTGTGTGGGGAAGTGCCAGGAGAGATTGAGTGTAGAATGGCCAAAGGTGAGAGCAAATGACGTGAAGGGAGTGGGTGAGGAATGGGATGTATTAAGGGAAGCAGTGATGGCATGTGCAAAAAATGTAAGTGGCATGAGAAAGGTGGAAGGGAGGAGACTTGAAAGGGTAGTGAGTGGTGGGATAAAGAAGTTGTCAGTGAAAGAGAAAAGAGAGGTGTTTAGCCAATACTTATAAGAAAGGAGTGCAAATGACTGGAAGACATATAAAAGAAAGCAACGAGGAGAAGAGGAACGTGCAAGGGTTGAAAAAGAGGGCAAAAGAGAGCTGGGGTGAGATAATATCATTAAACTTTAAGGAGAATAAAAAGATGCTTTGGAAGGATGTAAATAACATGCATAAGACGAGAACAAATGGGAACATCAGTGAAGGGGGCAATGGGGAAGGTA